>JALPQD010000275.1:802848-907952 GCA_023101885.1 Typhlomys cinereus
ATGGGCATTTCAAGTGCATAGGGAAGCAACTGTAGGGGGAGGTTATAACCTAGCGAGTCCTGAGAAGAACAAAAGTCATCTAAGAACAGACAGGAGGTAAACTCAACTCCCAGAGGGAGGAATTCGCCTGCCATTGTCTATGCAGACAAGAGGCAAAACTTAACTACCAGAGGGAGGAATCCACCTAACAACTGTCCATTTCAGATGCTAATGTGTCATCTCCAGAGAGCAGGCTTTAGGCCTGATGACCCCCCACATATCAGTACAAGCTAAATAATTTAGCACAGAGTAAATAGTAAAATAGAAACATCATATTGCAATTAGAAAATATCAATTCAAAATTAAAAGAGCAATATCTAAAAAACTATGTACATCACACTGTCAGTCATATATTCAGGACAAGTCAAAGAATTCTAGATGGTTCTCTTTGCACTTTACAGAATAGAACAGAAGTGCTCTGGGCAGTTGTAAGCCATGTCTCTGTAACTGGTCACGTGGTCTTAGTTGGTATTTAGAACGACCTTCTTCCACTACCCATCCTGTATGTCCTGTACCCTCAGCAAGTACTTCAGCAGGTCTTGGTTCTTTTCCTGGGGGTGTCACTCATACCTTCATTCTTGAAGGATCTGGTCAGTCCACCATCCTGCCTTCATTGGGGTGTTGCAATTATCCATTAACCTTAATCCAGGACATGGTAACACCAAGAGCTGCCCTACTGGATCTCCTGCACTCCATTTATACTCTTCCTTGCCTCCATTGTGCAGAAGCAATCCAATTTCCCCTTGAGAGTCTGGATCAATCACATCTCCTAACAGTTATTCCCTTCTTAGTCTGTTGATTCAAAGGCATCAGGAGCCCAAAATAGCCAGGAGGAAGCTTTAACTTCCAGTTCAATGGAATGCTTATTGTATCTCCTGGCAAGAGTATCCCCTGCTCTGGAACCAAAACTTCTAAGTGAGCAGAATACCTAGTTTCAGGGACAGGGAGCAAAAATTTTCCTAATGGGTTACTAGGTGTGACAGTAAGGGGCATCATTCAGCCTCCACCCCTTGGTTCCTGGACCCATGAATTCTGGCTGTAGGAGATACTGTACCATGTATTGGGTGCTGATTCAAAGCCTACACTGCATCCTGAAGTACTCTACCCCAACCCTCCAGACTATTACTACCTAACTGGTACTGTAATTGTGTCTTTAAAAGGCCGTTCCACCATTTTATCTAACCAGCTACTTCAGGATGGTGGGGAACATGGTAAGACCAGTGAATTCCATGAACATAAGTCTATTACTGCACTTCCTTAGCTGTAAAATGTGTTTCCTAGTCAGAAGCAATGCTGTGTGGAATACCAATGTTGTGGGAACAGTGTTTCCTCTGTACAAATGTCCCTTCTGGGTTACCAAATGTCACAGGATAGTTCCATCTGGTTTGCCAAATGATATGGGAACAGTCTCACCAAATGTTACAGGGTCCCTATTTGGGCACCAAATGTTACCGGAACCACCTTCCCAATATTGCAGGGTTATTGTGTTCTGTAACAGTCTCAGGAGCCCACGGAGACCCTTGGGGGTGGGGATAAGCTGGCATGGCATCAACAGCACAGACCCCGGAAGTCAGACAAGTGGCAAAGCAGGCTTGCAGGCTCGCAGACTGGCAGGCTTGCAGGCTCCGGCTAGCAGGCTCATAGACTCCTTTATTGTAAATATTGGGCTGCTTATATACCCCACCCAACATCCCATAAGTCCCAGCGTGAGCTTTTGCTGAGTTGTCCTGTCCAGGTTCGTCCTCTCAGCCAGGTGGTTTGACGTCAGCACCAGGCGCGGCAGCAGGTGTAGCTTGGGGAAGTTGCACTCATGCACGCGGCCCATACAGATCATCCCTGAGTGGCATGCTCCCCAGGTGGAGGTGTTGTAAGTGATGGTTGATCAGAGACTTTAATACAGGCCTGCCTGGTCCGTTCCTCCTGCATATCCATCCTTTTTATTTATTTTGACAGCCAGAGGGAGCCAGAGTTCTTTGCTCTGACCCTGTTGACTTCACCTCAGAGGGGGCCCAGCGTGATGGACTGTGCCTGCCTTAGGTCATCCTGTCTCACAGGATCTTACCCATCATTGACTACCAGCCCTCGAAGGACCTCTCCTCTAGAAGGCATGTGTGGATAGTAGATTAGACTAAGGCTTCACAAATCTCTACAATCCAAGCTCAAACCATGTCCCTAGGGGTGCCATGACTTGGATGTTCAAGGGTCATAAGTGCCTGTAGCGTGGTCTTGATGGAATGCTGCTGAGAGATGAGCTGAATGAAACACTTAAGCAATATAATTAATGGAAGAACAATTCCCCTTATATAGTATAAATTACAATCTAAGAGGGGTCAAACGGCCTCTAATGAACAAATAAAATATCTCAGGGAATATTGCAAAGTGCCTCCCTAACATAAAGCTGACAGATGGTAGGACTATTTTTCATGCCTTGTGGGAGGACAGTCCATTGATTACTCTGGGCTGGTTTTTGCATATTAGGCTCCCAAACTGTAAATGAAAAGTGATCCCTATCCTGGGGTGCCAAAGGAATTTGAAAGAAGCAATCCTTGATATGTAGAATTACTATATGGTAGGAGGGCGGTATAGCACTGGGATGTGGCAGGCCAGCCTGAGTAGTCCCCATCTTTTCCATTGATTCATTGATTACTCTCAGGTCCTGTAGGAGTCTATAATGGCCTGACCTTTTCTTGATAACAAATATGAGAGTATTGTGACTACTGGTTGAGAGTTTTAAATGTCCCAATTTAAGTTGTTCTTCGATTAATTCCTTCAGGGTGGCCAATTTGGGTTCAGTTATTGGCCACTGCTCCACCTAGATGTCCTCATCCGAGAGCCAAGTCAAGGGATGGGATCAGGTATCCATTTAGTTTAGATGATGGCTCATGATGGGCAGTGGCCTCTAGAATTAGGGGTGATTGGAGGATGGATGGCCTGAAAGGCCAAACTTATCATCAAAGGAGGCTTGGCGGTCAGTGGTAAGGACAACACCCATATCTTCTAGAATATCCCTTCCCCAGAGGTTATGAGGGATATTGGCAGCAATCGGGGAGAAAGAGCCTTGATTACCATCTAAGTCTGTCCAGTGAATAGGACAAATTGCAGCCCGAGTCAATTGTTGTCCTCCTGCCCCACTAATGGAGGGGCCTGGTTTGAATTTCCAATGGGGAAACCTGTGTGCTTCAGTCTCAGTAATGATGGTGACATCGGCCAGTGTGTCCACCAACCCCTTAACTAGGATACCATCAAGGTACACGGTCGTCATAGGAGAATGTGGAAAAACGGGCAAAGTCCAGAATGCCTGAGGGTGACATCTGTCCCCTCTTATTGACGGGGCTGAGGGGTGCCCTGCTGGGAGTTTAAATTAACCTCGGCATTCTGCTGGACATTAGAAGGCTGTGAGTGGCAGTTGGGAGCCCAATGGAATCCCTCGTTACATTTTGGGCAGCGGGTCCCGGGACGGGCATTAGGGTAGTCCCTCCGGAGGTGACCTGTCTTACCACAGCCCCAGCAAGTGCGGTCTGGTGGGCTAATCTGTGGTGGGTGGTCAGGAGGTCGCCACCTGTCTGACAAGAGGACATCAATGGAGGTGGTAAGGGCCGTTATAGGGCCAGTCCCCAGATCCAGATCTCTAGTTGCTATCACCCACTTGTGGATATCATCATTTCAGACAGCAGCCACTGCATTACAGGTAGGGGTGTTGAGGCCCTCCCAAGCTAATTGTTTGATTAACATATCTCTAATGGGGCCTGGATCTACCCTACACTACAGCTTCTGTCACTCTAGCAAGGAAGTCCGTATAGGATTCCTCCAGTTGCTGGATGAGGTTACAAAAGTAAACAGAAGGATCTCTTGGGGTGCAAGCCTTTAGGGCCTTGAAGGCCAGGTCAGACACCTGCTGAAAATATGCAGCCAAACCTGTGGTGGACTGGGATACAGGATCAATATATTGCCCTCGACCCGTGAGCATATCCAATGTGATGTTAAGACCATACTGAAGGTTGAGGTGAGCTTGTGCTTCTGCCTCATCATCATATGCAGAACGCCAATTCAGGAAAACGGCCGGCTCTAAGACCACCTTAAGGAGATGATACCAATCATAATGAGTTTAGAGCTGCATGGCCCATTGGCGCAGAATCTGTGCAAAATAAGTGGAGTTGGGGCCTGATTCATTGACTGCCTTATGAATCAGGGAAAGATCAGCAAGTGGGGTAAGTACCCAAGGCTGGTTGGCCACATTGGGTCCTATATTAACAAGGAAAGCTTCTCTCCACAGAAAGTTGGAAAACTGTGGGCAGTTTTCCCCCGGGATTTACAGGTTCCGCCCTACCAGGACCAGAAGCGCAGGCTGCCCTTGCTTCTGCCTGGGGTCTATACATGGGATCTGGGATCCGAACTCAGGACCTTCCGCCTGCAAGGCAGAGGCTTAATCCCTGAGCTACCTCTCCAGCCCCTGTTGCCCATTTTTCTAAAGACCAGAGACGAGACTAAAGAGGGACGGAAAAGACAAGGAATGTATTGAACTTAAATGTCTGGTGCTTAGTGGGGAACTTCTGTGGTTTTTAGGCCATGGCTGAATGCCCACACAATGTCTCTGGAGGAGGAGTGTCCACTGAGAGACCACTCCTGGGTTCTGTCTCCTGAGGGGGGGGTGGAACCCTTATGTGGAGACGCTGGGCGAACCAGAACCAAAAATGTGTACCTTCCTATCCATGGACAGACAAACATAGAGAAAAGGAAAAGGACCTTCATGCTCACCTCTTGCAAAGGTAAAGATATTAAACACAAAGGGGCCAGCTTACCAAAAAACTGCCGAAGGGGGTACAGTACTTGACACTGGTGCCGCAAGGGGGAAAGGGGCGCTGTGGAAGTCCCATGTTGGGGCGCCAGATGTTAACAGTCTTGGGGAACCACGGAGACCCTTGGGGGTGGGGATAAGCTGGCATGGCGTCAACAGCACAGACCCCGGAAGTCAGACGAGTGGCAAAGCAGGCTCGCAGGCTCGCAGACTGGCAGGCTTGCAGGCTCCGGCTAGCAGGCTCATAGACTCCTTTATTGTAAATATTGGGCTGCTTATATACCCCACCCAACATCCCATAAGTCCCAGCGTGAGCTTTTGCTGAGTTGTCCTGTCCAGATTCGTCCTCTCAGCCAGGAGGTTTGATGTCAGCACCAGGCGCGGCAGCAGGTGTAGCTTGGGGAAGTTGCACTCATGCACGCGGCCCATACAGATCATCCCTGAGTGGCATGCTCCCCAGGTGGAGGTGTTGTAAGTGATGGTTGATCAGAGACTTTAATACAGGCCTGTCTGGTCCGCTCTTCCTACAGTGTTCCAGAGTCCAAGTTTAAACCCAGAACACGTGTAGAGGATTAAGGTAGAGTTTATCAGAGGAGAGAAAGGTTGGAACTCATGGACTCCAGATGTGGAGTGCCATGAGGGGCTAGGGCACCTCAGAGAACTCATGGACTCCAGGCATGGAATCCATGAGAGGCAGGCAGCTAGAAACCTGACTCAAGGCAGGTGCCATGAAGGGCAAATGCCCCAGAGAACTTATGGACCCCAAGCATGGAATCCATTAGAAGAAAGGAGCTAGAAAGAACTCATGACACTCAGAATGCCATGAGGGGCTAGAGTGCCAAAGATGGCTGCCAAGGTCAGGCATATTTGTACAGCTAGGCAAGCCAGGAAAACTGGCTTTTTCTCGTTGGTTAGCTCCCATTGGGACCCAACCGAGTTGCTCTTCGGCCCAGGTAGGGTTAGAGATCAAGTTGTTCATTGGATATGGAGGGTTCAGCTCCAAAATCTTTTCATAGGGAAGTTGGCCATCTTATTTCTGGGAGGATTGGAGTCAGTTCTTCAGCAGGGGTGTTCCTTCAGGGTGATCCCAGCGGTGGGGGATGACCTTCAGGAATTCCAAAGACCTTCAAAGACCTTGAGAGACCCATCCCAGCATGGTTGCTCTAAGCCCCCATAAACTTATTTGAGAATTCAGACTGTCAGGGGATGAGGGGTGATGACCCTTGGCTACTTCCTGCTGAGTTGGGTTGAAGGAAATGAGAGCAGTCTGATGTCCTCATCTATGAAATGTTGGGATGATCTAGAGGTCTTTTATAGATGGCTTTATTGTTTCAAGGTCCATCTAAAAGAGACAAAACATGTAAATTAAGGCTACAAGATCTATAAAAGGATTAAACCATTGTAGTTGGAAGGCACATGGTATAAACCAAATAAGCTTAGCAATCTTTCTGTGGGTACAAGCAAGAGTTAGTAAAGAAAACCTGTTATCTACTTTGGAACAGTCACCACCTTTGGTGTAAAAGCAAAGAAGTGTAAGTAATGTACATATTGGAGGAGACCTTTCTCCTCTGGATACTATAAATCTCAGGGGTCACATTTTAAAATCTTCCAAAAAATATGAAGTGTCTCAATCTTTGGATAGAATAAACTAAATTACTCCTCCTATCCTTTCTAGGTTCTTGAAAGCAAAGTGACACAAGTCTTTTTTTAAAAGAACACATGCAGGGGATATTGTTTCCTCACATGGAAAGTGATGCAGGTCTCTAAGCATTATCTTGTCTTTAGGGTGGGACCACTCCTCTGATCTAAATGAAAAGCCAGCATTGACTTGCCAATGGAGTTAGTCTGTTTAACACCAGGAGTTTTGTCTCTTTTTTCCTGGTTTAATTCTTTGTCATTGTATTTTCCTCTGCCAAGCACTGAGTTTAATTTTAAACAAGATTTTAGGACAAGGACAAAACTTTAGTACTACTTTCTATCAATATATGTCTCTGATTTTAATTTTATAGCACAAACTTTCTTTGGGGCACCAAATTGTAGCCTTTCTGTTACATACTCTCCAGAATTTGCCATTTTTTGAAATCTATGATTTCCTCCCTCTAGCATCTTTGGTGCATGTAAAATCAGAACCATGTGGGTGACTTTTGAACAGTGCTAAAAAATATTACATTAAATCTAAACTTAGGCTATTTGGGCATTCAGGCATGTAAACAAAGGAATGCTTAAGAATAATACTATTAAGCATGTAAAGAATCTTAGTAGTTACTTTGTGAGTAACTGGTGAACCTGTCACTCTCCTGGTTCTAAACATTCTAGTTAAATCAAAGGTTGACAAAAGCCTAGGAAGGAAGTTGAGCACTAAAATTTTGTGCTCCCTAGTCTATTAACAGAAGAACAAAATGGCTTCCCATTTGTAGTTAAACCCAAGGTTTTCCTGAGATGCTCTACCTGGTATTTTGGACTTTCTTTTGCTGGATATTAGTGGCAAATTCCTTTTTCCATCGGAGGGAAGCTAAGAGCTTCAGGCCATTTCATTGGTTCCCAAAAGAGAGGCTGGACTCCTGGGCCCTGGGATTCAGGGGGCAATCTTTCCTCCAGTGGAGATTCCCACAGTCAGGACATAGGCCACATGAAAGCTTTTTGTGCTTGGGATAGTCTCGAAGTGCCCAGTCTGGTCATATTCAAAGCATCTTTTCCATTTTTCCTCTGTCGGAAGGAGTCCTGGGTTGGCCAGCTTGGGCGTGCCTGTTAGTATTCTATTTATCCCTTTAGGCAAATGTCAAGTTTCGATTTCTTTGTTCCCTGGTCTTTTCTTTCTCCTTTCCTCCTTTCTGCTTGAAAAGTGAATTTATCTGGATCCTTAGAGAAACTCTCTAAGTAACTTATGCCAAAATCTTGCAAGGAAAAGGAAACATGAGCCTGAGTTGACTCAAATATACTTAGTCTGCTTCTTTAGAGATTCTAATGCTGGATCTGAATTACATTGACCCTGTTTACTCTCAAGGTTAAGGGGTTTTGGCTGAGGTAGAAGCTAGATGAAATTTTTCTTGGGGGCCATGTCCTGTCTAAGATGTATAGAGGCTGTCATAGTTGGACACAGGTGTCAACTTGACAGTTGAGGGTTTGAGCTTGGGACACATTTGTAGAGAATTAGTGGTTGAGTTAGGCCCAGAGCAGACCTGCAGGAGATTGTGTAGCTGATGGGGAAGTGGGCCTATGGTGGGTGGGATTAGGCCCTGGAATAAAATACAGAGAGCTGATTGAGAGAGTTGGCATCCTTTTGTACACTTGGCCAGACATGCTGGTCTGGCAAGTAAGGATTGTCCCTCTCTCAGCCATTACATAGAGATGGTGTGGCCAGTTTCTTTGGCCTGGTATTGGTGCATGCTCTCTGGTCAAGCTGGACTGAGAACTGTAACTGGACTATCATAAGGAAATAAACCCCTTGTTCCCTTAAGCAATTTGATGGCCATTTATCAGTAGACGTTCAGGCAAACTGCAACAGAATTTGGTACCCAGATAAATCTGACTGTGGATTGTGGCTTTTGAATAGTTTTGCTGGACAACATTTGACATGTTTGAAGATTTTTAACTCTGGGATTACCAATGCTGTTCTGCAAAGTTTGGTGGGCAATGTAGAAAATAGCGATACTAAGAGAGTTGTGAGGTGTTTGGGCCCAATTTGAGATGAAAGGAACAAGGACTTTGGTGAAGTTGAATTTAAAGATGATGGACTGGTTTGCTTGATGGAGGAGAGCTGTGTTGGTGGCCGAGAAGCTCTGGATGTGGAAAGGGCAGGCAGCAGAGCAGCTGCTGCTGTTGGAGAAATGAGCATCAATGAAGGAAAACCTAGTGACTTGCACTAGATGGTGGAAGATGTGAAAAACACCGTTTGGTGAGTTCATGGTTTAAAAACCCAGATTCCTTCAGGGGCTAAAGCCAAAGTTAAAGCTGTTTCTTGCCCTTTGGAAGTTTGGCTGCCTAAAAGAGGCTTTTCCAGCATTAGTGCACAAAACTTGGTACAGCTAGGGCTCAAGTGGACCAAGTTATGTTTCAAACTTGTTTCAGAAACTGGCAGCATCCTCCAGATGTTTTGGTGTACGATTACAGGGTTCATAAGAGCAGCAAAAGCTTGGCATCAAGTGGCAGGTATAGAGTCCTCCAAGGAAAGGTGAAGTTTATAGCTGCAGAGGTGAACCCAAAGTGTTGGAGATGCCAGAACCACAGAATGTATGCTGAGGACAGCTGGAGTGGAGATTCAGCCTGGTTCAAGGAATTCTACTTTTATAACTTCAAGCTGCAAACAGGGACTGGAAATGCCTCAAATCTTTGAGCCACCTTGATGAACAACAGAAGATGGACATTGCAATGGTTACTCTTTATTATTGCTGTAAGAGAACACCCAAAGTCAAGCAACTTAAGGGAGAAAGGAAGATTTATTCAGCTTACGATTCCAGAGGGGAGAAACAGTTTCTCATGGCAGAGACATCATGGGTGGCTGGCCAAAGCTGAAGGAGGCTAAGTCACTGCAGACATCTTGGAAGCTGGGAGCTGTAAGACTGCTTGCAGCAAAGGCAGACTTCTCCTGGAAGTAGGGTGGGACTAATCCGTCTCAAGGCCTGTCTTCCTCTAGCAAGGCTCCACCTCTCAGGGTGCCATGACCTTGCCAAACACATGAGACTGTGGGGGACACATTTCAAACCATGACACTCCACCCCTGGCCCCCACAGGCTCATTGCCATCTTATTATGCAAACCATACTCAGTCCATTTAAAAGTCTTCATAAACTACATCAGTAGTCCCAACATAGTCCAAAAGTCCAAAATCCAAAGCCTCCTATAAAATCAAAACACAAGTTACATACTTCCCACATACAATGGCACTGAATAAACATTCCCATTTCAAAAGGAAGGAATGGGAGCATATCCAGAAAGACTGGTCCATAACAAGACTAAAACCCAGCAGGACAAACCCCAAATCTTGTAGCTCCAAGTCCAACAGGTGAACTTCTCCTTGAAATCATCTCAGTTCTTGGGGACTGGAGAGGTGCGTCAGGGATTAAGCCTCTGCCTTGCAGGCGGAAGGTCCCGAGTTCAGATCCCACATATAGACACTGGGCGGAATAGGGGGCAGCCTGCATTTCTGGTCCTGGTAGAATGGAGCCTGTGAATCCCGGGGCAAAGTAAACAAGGAGGAGGTGGAGGCAGTCCATGGTGGTTCCCGAATTTGCCCCCATGGTTCTACACACACGCACATACACACACACACACACACACACACACACACACACACACGCACGCACAATTGAATAAATTAAAAAAAAAGAAAGAAATCATCTCATTTCCAAAGGGCTTTGGCTCCACTCCTCTAACGCAGCTGCCCGTAGAATACATCACGCTCTTGGGATGACTCCTCCCAGGGTATACAGCTCTCCTTGGCAGATGTACAACATTGTCCTGGGATCACTAACATCTTTATTTCTCAATGGCAAACCAGGCTTTAATTCCACAGCACAAACTGCCCTTCTTGGGCCTCTAAACTGCAGACTTTCTGCCACGTGCTGCCTGGCTTCCATCATTTTTTGAAATCTTGGAGGAGGACTCCATGGTCTCCATCTTTTTGCATCACCAGTGCCTCTAAAATCAGAACCATGTGGATGACTTTGGCAAGACTGGCCCCCTTGAATCACAGCTGATTCCTCTTCTCTCTGCTGACCATCTCTTTCACTCCTGGGCAGTTGCTTTGTAGGAGAAACCAACTCCTGCTTTGGAACTCCACCCTTTAGCTCACATATTTTGAAAGGATTTGCATTGTTATGGGTGGGAGCCTTCTCTGAGGATCTTTCCCTCAAGATGGGGCCTCTCCTATTATTCAAATTGAGAGCAGGCTTTGATTTACAAATGAAGCTAATCTCTTTAACCTCCATTTTGTTCTCTGCCTCTTCCTGGTTCAACTCTTCAAGTTTGGCATTGTATTTTTCATGTTTAGATCTTATAACAGTTTTTGCTTCTTCCTGCTTGATTCTTTGCTCTTTTTCATAATTCTGAAGACAACAACTAAAAAGTAGCCATATCACATTGTCAAGACTACATTGCTTTGAAATTTCCTTCGCCAAGCACTCCAGTTTAACTTTAGGCAAGCTTTCAGGACAACGGCAAAACTTCACTAAACTGTCTGCCAATACATGGTTCCATGTGTTTCGTCTGGTTGCAAACACAGTCTCTGTCCTTCTCTGGACTATCATAACAAGCTGGGCTTCCACTGCCTGCATCTCTCACAACATTGCTCTCTTCAGAGCTCTCATGAAAAAGGCCCATTTGGCCCCACCGCCAAGATGCAAAGATTTTCCCAGCACAAAGTCTCAAAGTTCTCCATATTTCTCCCAACAAACAGTTCCAAAGACACACTAGCCACATCACAGCATTGTTCATACTGCTGAGTACCAACTTCTCTCAGCTTCACAAACACTTCACATTGTGTACCAGCTGTTCTTAACCTCACGGCAATACCCCACTACTAGATACCAATTTCTGTAACGGTTACTCTTTACTACTGCTGTGAGAGAGCACCCAAAGTCAAGCAACTAGGGAGAAAGGGAGGTTTATTCAGCTTACAATTCCAGAGGGGGAGAAACAGTTTCTCATGGCAGAGGCAGCATAGCTGGCTGGCCAAAGCTGGGGGAGTCACTGCAGACATCTTGGAAGCTGAGAGCTGCAGACTGCTTGCTGCAAAGGTAGACTTCTCCTGGAGGTAGGGTGGGACTAATTCACCTCAAGGTCCACCCCTTGAGACTGCCTTCCTCCAGCACAGCTCCACCTCTCAAGCTGCCATGACCTTGCCAAACACATGAGATTATGGGGGACACATTTCAAACCATGACAGACATTGAAATACAGGATGCAATTTGCTGGACTTTGATCTTAATTTAGTGTTTTCTTATTACATCAAGATACTTGTGTTTTAATGCTTTATCTGCTTTAAAGTAGTTAACTTATTTTGATTTAATACATTCTTAAGGTTAAGAAACTTTGAACTTTTAAAATGTTGGAACTGAAGGTTTTTTTTTAATTTTTTAAATTATTATTTATTCAATTGTGCGTGTATGTGTATGTATGTGCGCATGCACATGCATGTGTGTATGTGTCTGTGTGTGTGTAAAACCACGGATGAATTCGGGAACCACCATGGATCGCCTCTACCTCCTTCTTGTTTACTCTGCCCCGGGATTCACAGGCTCCGTACTACCAGGACCAGAAGCGCAGGCTGCCCCCACTTTCGCCTGGTGTCTATACGTGGGATCTGGGATACAAACTCAAGACCTTCTGTCTGCAAGGCAGAAGCTTAACCCCTGAGCCACCTCTCCAGCCCCTGGAACTGAAGTTTTAATTTTAATTTTATCTATGAAATGTATTTATATTTTTAAGATAACTTTTAACATCTGTGGAGACAAGGATTGAAAGTTGCAGTTTAAAAATGCCATGTTTTTGTGTCAAGTTGACAAGGAGTGGAGTGTCATAGTTTGACACAGGTGTCAACCTGACAGTTGAGGGTTTGAGCTTGGGACACATTTGTAGAGAATTAGTGGTTGACTTAGGCCCAGAGCAGACTTGTAGGAGATTGTGTAGCTGATGGGGAAGGCCCAGCCTATGGTGGGTGGGATTAGGCCTGGAATAAAATACAGACAGCTGATTGAGAAAGTTGGCATCCTTTTGTACACTTGGCCAAACATGCTGGTCTGGCAAATAAGGATTTCCCCTCTCTCAGCCATTATGTAGAGATGGTGTGGCCAGTTCCCTTCATCTGGTGTTGGCGCAGTGCTCTCTGGTCAAGCTGGACTGAGAACTGTAACTGGACTGTGGTAAAGAAATAAGCCCCTTGTTCCCTTAAGCTGTTTGATAGTCATTTATCAGCAGACATGCAGATGAACTGCAACAGAGGCCATGTCTGAGAAAATACTACAAGTTGACTCTCTTTTAGATTAATAGGACTAAACATTCACATCCTCTAGTTAGTCCCTGGACACAGGATGGGGCAACTTTTGTTTGGTTACAGTCTAGTGGACCTGGATTTGGAGAAAGGACACATGACTCAGAAAAGCTTTGCCAAGCACTGTAACAACCCAGTAGACTGAAGTCAATGCAGTACCTGGCATGGTCAGAGGGGACTGGGCCTCACTGATGCCATACAAGCAGTATGGTTGGAGTGGTTGAGCCCCATCCTACACTGCACTTAAAGGGGCATAAAAGTGCTTGGTGCACACATGCCTGAAACTTCCTGAATTCCCTATGCTATTTAAACAGATGTATTGTCACTATCTCAGACAAGAAACACCTTTCCTTTAAGAAATTTCCTCCATTGACTAACAAGACCTAAGGCCAAATTGATCACCACCATGCCAAGCAGACAATAAAACGTTGGGTATCTCTCCAGGAGAGATCATCCATGTGCCAGCCTGGCTACACCCTTTGCAGATTCATGGGTAATAACTTAGCCATAGTAGGTTCAGCTGTTTTGTGACTTGCATGACTTATGATCAGATTCTAATCTGATCCCACCCTGATCCCAACCCTAGACTCATGGAACCACAGAACTAGCCCAATCAAATCATATGGCTTGAAGAGATTTTAGGGATTTGCCATGGGACTACAAATTCCAGCACTGAGGCATAACAGGTTTCCCACTTCAGGCCAACATGCACTCACACATTCACATGGAGGTTAAAACATTCCCTCCCCCATTTCAAAGAGCCCTTCTCCTCCCCCTCCTCCGAGGAGCCTACTCAGAGATGTGAGCAGAGGACAGACCCAGATTTTCTTTGCCATATTTGATAGAATCTGCCTTCCCCATCATGGTCACCAAATGTTGCGGGAACAGTTTTTCCTATGTTCAAATGTTCCTTCTGGTTTACCAAATGTTACAGGATTCCAGACACGGAATCCATGAGAAGAAAGGAGCTAGAAATAACTCATGGCACTCAGAGTGCCATGAGGGGCAAGGGTGCCAAAGATGGCTGCCAGGGTCAGGCATATTCGTACACTTAGGCAAGGTGAGGAAACTGGCTTTTTCTCATTGGTTAGCTCCCATTGGGACCCAACCCAGTTGCTCTTGGGTCCAAGTGGGGCTAGAGACCAAGTTGTTTGTTGGATATGGAGAGCTCATCTCCATAATCCCTTCATCTGGAAGTTGGCCATCTTATCTCTGGGAGGATTAGAATCAGTTCTTCAGCAGAGGTGTTCCTTCAGGATGAACCTAGCATTGGGGGATGGCCTTTAGGAATTCCAAAGACCTTTAGAGACCCATCTCAGTATATCTGCTCTAATCCTGCCTTACCATGAGGGTGGACAAGACATTCTGTGAGTCTATGGTAGTTTTAGCAGAAGCATGATGTGGAAAAAAGGCAAATCCATACCCAGAATAAGTATCTTTCCTTGTAAGGACAAAGCACTGCCCTTTCCATCTTGGAAGCGGTCTAATGTAGTCCAACATGCCACCATGTTGCTGATCACCCCGGGGAATGGCTCCATATTGGGGACTCAGTATTGGTCTCTGCTGCTGGTAGATTTGACACTCAGCAGCAGCTGTAAGCAGGTCAGCCTTGGTGAGTGGAAGTCCATGTTGTTGAGCCCATGCATAACCTTCATCTCTACCACCAGGCCCAGTTCGTTCATGGGCCCATTGAACAATGATGGGGATGGTTGGAGACACAGGTTGGCTGTCCACAGAATGAGTCATCTTATTTATCTGATTATTAAATGACTCTTCTGCTGAAGTCACCTTTTAATGAACATTTACATGGGATACAAATATCTTTGTATCTTTGAACATTGGGAGAGATCTATCCACATATCACTTCCCCAAATGTCTTTCTCACCAATTTTCCAAGACCCTGACCATCCAGCCAAGCCATTGGCTACAGTCCATGAATTAGTATATAGTCTCACATCTGGCCATTTTTCCTTCCAGGCAAAGTGCACAACCATTTGCACTGCCCGAAGTTCTGCCCACTGTGAAGACTTACCCTCACCAGTGTCCTTCAGGGTTGTTGCAGAAAGGGGTTGTAGTGCTGCAGCTGTCCACTTCTGGGTGGCACCTGAATAGTGAGCAGCACCATCTGTGAACCAGGCCCTAGTCTTCTCTTCTTCAGTCGCTGATCATAGGGCACACACCAGGAGGCCATAGGTACATGCTTGGGAACGGGCATTACAATGGGCTGAGGAACCATAAGCATCTGGGCAACTTCTTCATGCAGCTTACTTGTGCCTTCAGGACGTGCTCAGACCCAGTCTCATATGTACCATTTCCATTTGATAATGGATTGCTGCTGTGCCTGTCCAACTTTATGACTTGCTGGGTCAGACTGACGTGGGAACAGTCTTGCCAAATGTTATAGGGTCCCTGTTCAGGGGCCAGATGTTACAGGAACGACCGTCCCAATGTTCCAGGGTTCTTTTTTTTTTAATTTTTTATTATTATTATTATTTATTCAACTGTGCGCATGTGCATGTGTATGTGCGCACACGTGTGTGTCTGTGTGTGTGTGTGTCTGTGTGTCTGTGTATCTGTGTATGTGTGTGTAGAACCACGGACGAATTCGCGAACCACCATGGACGCCTCCACCTCCTTCTGCCCCAGGATTCACAGGCTCCGCCCTACCAGGACCAGAAGCGCAGGCCGCCCCTGCTTCCGCCTGGCTTCTATACGTGGGATCTGGGATCCCAACTCAGGACCTTCTGCCTGCAAGGCGGAGGCTTAACCCCTGAGCCACCGCTCCAGCCCTGTTCCAGGGTTCTTGTGTTCCGGAGTTGAAGACCGAAACCAGAACACGTGTAGAGGATTAAAGTAGAGCTTACTACAGGGGAGAAAGGCTGGAACTCATGAGGGGCTAGGATGCTTTTAGCGGTGGGTGGGGCCAGGTGAAGCAATTTATCTTTAACCTTGGAGGGACTATCTCTGCATTCCCCACACCATTGAACTCCTAGAAATTTTACTGAGGTAGATGGTCCTTGGATCTTGGTTGGATTTATTTCTCATCTTCTCATGCGCATATGGCTTACCAGAGAATTCAAAGTGGTTGCCACCTCCTGCTCACTTGGCCTAATCAGCATAATATCATCGATATAATGAACCAGTGTGATGCCTTGTGGGAAAGACAGGCGATCAAAATATCTATGAACTAAGTCATGGTACAGGGCTGGAGAATTAAAATATCCTTGAGGTAGAATGGTAAAGGTATACTGCTGGCCTTGCCAGCTGAAAGCAAATTGCTTCTGATAGTCCTTATGAATAGGTATGGAAAAAAAAACATTTGCAAGATCAATAGCTGCATACCAAGTGTTAATTTGTTCAAAGAAACTACATCTGGCATAGCAGCTGCCATTGGAGTCACAACTTGATTAAGTTTGTGATAATAAACTGTCATTCTCTGTGATTCATCTGTCTTCTGTACAGGCCAAATAGAAGAATTAAAAAGAGAGGTGGTAGGAACCACCACCCCTGCATCCTTCAAAGTCCTTGATGGTGGCACTAATTTCTGTGATCCCTCCAGGGATGTGATACTGTTTCTGGTTCACTATTTTCCCTGGCAGTGGCAATTCTAAAGGCTTCCATTTGGCCTTTCCTACCATAATAGCCCTTACTCCACAAGTCAAAGAACAAATATGGGGATTCTGCCAACTTCTGATTGTGTCTATACCAATTATACATTCTGGAACTGGAGAAATAACCATGGGATGAGTCTGGGGACTCACTGGACCTACTGTGAGCCAAACATTAGCCAAAACTCCATCAATCACCTGTCCCCCATAAACCCTGCTTTAACTGGAGGGCCACAATGCTTTTGAGGATCTCCAGGAATCAACGTCAACTCAGAGCCAGTATCCAGTAGGCCCTGAAATGTCTGATCATTTCCTTTCCCCCAATGTACAGTCACTCTTGTAAAAGGCCATAGGTCCCTTTGGGGAAGGACAGGAGAAAGATTAATAGTAAAGGTCTCTGTTATTGCACCTAAGTCATTTCTCAAGCGGACCCAGCCTCGCCTTCATTCAAGGGGTTCTGGATCTGCAAATTGACCTAAATCTGGAAATTGACACGTCGTGACTCTCTGCTACTATGATTTTAAAACAGTCCTTCCTTCATTTGCTTTAGAAAGTTTCTGCTTGTATAAAAACTTTGTAGGTTTCTTATCGATTTTACTCTTGGGAACACCATGATTAGTTAACCAATTCCAAACTTCTAAGCGAGTCAGACCACCATGAGTACTGTTCTTTCTATGCTGTGAATTACTGGTGGTACATCCACTTTGCCACTGGCAATTCAATGCCGCCACTTGGCCCCTGCTGCTCCTGGATCCACCTGGGCCCATTGGATTAGTTCCTCTAATGGAACAGCTGCATAACCTATTGTTAGTGATGGTGCAAGGAGACGAGCAATAGTGGGGCCCCTCTAATTTGATGGGGCCTCACTCACCAATTTGTATAATACAGTCTTGCTGAAAGGCATGTCATCTGGATTCTGCCACTGAGAGTTAGATTTTAAATGACGAATCCAGTCAAGGATACCAGTTCCCTGAGCCTTTTAATCACATTATCAACACTGCATCAAGGAATATCTGGTGTCTCCAGCTCTCTTTCAGAAGGCCAAGTGCTGATAAATGTTTCAGCCAGCCACTCAAATAAACTCTTGGCACCATTTTTAACGCTATGAGCTATAGCATTAAACCTAGAATCTCTACTCAGTGGACCCATTTCAATAAACTCAGTTTGATCCAGTTTTATACTCCTTCCATCAGTATCCCAAAGCAATAAAATCCATTCCCAGGGATATTCTCCAAACTGCTGTTTGAACATGTTACCAAACTCATGAAGTTCTCTAGGAGTATAGTGAACCTCCTCATGTACCACACTTTCTATGTCAC
The DNA here is from genome assembly GCA_023101885.1 of Typhlomys cinereus. Lineage (NCBI taxonomy): Eukaryota > Metazoa > Chordata > Mammalia > Rodentia > Platacanthomyidae > Typhlomys > Typhlomys cinereus. The sequence continues at coordinate 820,596 of JALPQD010000275.1, forward strand.
CTCTAGGGGCCTGCTTAGACCTGAGTCTGGTAGTAGATCTAGAGGCAACCACAGGTGGGCACTCTGCAATATCAACATTGTCCTGAGGGAAAAACCCTTACCCCCTCCTCAGCCAAAGGAGGGTTAGTTTCCTCAGGCAAAGGCTGAGACAGATGCTGTAGGAAGGTGGGGGTGGGGATTCATTCTCTACCCAGGGTCTGGAGATCACTTCCTCAGATGAAAGAAGCCCATCAGAATTTGAGGCTTCACTGGCCTCAGCCTCCTCTGAGTCTTTCCACACATCAACATCCCAGTTTTCAGGATTCTAGTCCTTTCCAGTCAGTGCTCTGACTTTAACTGCCCACACCCTCTGAGGCTGGGACTTTAATATACATTGCAACTCAGCCAATCTAACAATTAAAGTTTGAGTTTGACTTTGACTTGCAGCAGTTCGAGCCCTATTACTACTAGAGAGAAGACTCTCTTCCGGAGCACACTTAGAAACTTCCAAGTTGTTTACACGCGTCTGAAGCTGATTATTTTCATCTCTGAGGTCTTTCTTTTCCTTCTCTATTTTATCCAGAGATGCCTCCAAAGCACACTTAGAAGCCTTTAGATTTTATACGCTTATCTTGAACTTGGTAATTTTGTCTCTGAGACTTTCTTTCTCAATTTGTACTTTATCAAGAGATGTTAAAAGCAACCAACCAGCATTATTATTTCCTTATTTTTCCTTAGATTATAAAAAGTATTATATACAGAATCACTAAACACTGTACTCCTCACAACAATACATCAGGACTATCCATCACCCCCACTTTTATCAGTTCTTTGATAAGTTCACACTAGGGAGTTTGAGCTTCCTATCACTAAGGCAGTCTTTAGTAGCTGGAGGTTTCATTGTGTTGGAAAACCAGCTCCAAATAAGCTCAAGCCTATTGGAGAAATTCATATTTATAATTCTGTTCCTCTAGAACCACTCCTGGTACCAAAATCTGTATTAGTCAGGGTTCTCTGAAGAAACAGAATCTCTAGAATTTAAAATATAAAAATAAGTTTATTAAATTAACTTACAATAAAAAATAGTGTCTTTTTAAGTAGCTGCCTGTAGCTGTTTCATTCTTGACCGGAATGTCCCACAAAGCCAAAAGATCCCTAAAAGGTCAGAAGCCTTTATTTCTCTGGAGGGTCGAAGATGCTGGGTTCCGATGTTGAAGAGCAGCTGGGCTCCAACATCAGCAATGAACAGCGAGCAGCAGCAAGGCCTAGAGACCAGGCTGCAAAGGCAGCGGGAACAGCAGCAACATGGTGGAAAAGGTGACGCTCTGAGTCAGCCAAGGATGGAGGAAGCAGCAGCAGCAGCAGCAAAGAAGAAGGCCACGACGCTCTAAAAGTGAACGACGCGCACAGAGTGGACTCCAGGGCAAGTCGACACCAGATAAGGGAAGAGCAAGTCCCTCCTCCTTGCACTTCCTGCTTCCTATTAACTGGTCAGCACTGGAAAGTGCCACCCACTATGGGCTGGGTTTTCCACAGCAATCTATCAAGTACCTGCAGACTTGTTCAGGGGCCATTCCAACCATTAACCTTCCACAGCTGCACCCCAAACAGTCTGCACTGTCGAGCTGACGCTAAAATGCAACTCACCTTCACGCACCACACCTGCGCAGTCTGCCGGCATGCTGATGATAAATGTGCCACCGAACAGCTGAGAGAAACAAGGAGGCTTCTTTTCTTTTTTATTTATTTATTTATTTATTTATTTATTTATTTATTTATTTATTTATTTATTTATTTTCCTTTTTTTTATTAAAAATTTAATTATACATTTTAAAATTTTTTACCAGTTCCCTCCCTCCCCCCTCCTCCCCCCGAACCCCCTCCTCCCCCTCCCCTTCCCCCAGTGCCTCCCCCCCAATTCCCAGAGAGTCCTTTATTGTGTACGCCTAACTCTCCCCTGGGTCTTCCTCTCCGATGACATATAAGGACCCAGTGGCATTTCCATAAGCCCTTTCTCTTGTTCCCCTTAAGCATAAGATCACTACTATGGCTGTCAATCCCTTGCCTCCAGGGGTCTCGGTGCCCTTAACAGATGCTAGACTTTATGAGGGCAACAGTGCGCTGGACATTGCGCAGGGCATGCAATGTCCCATTATGATTGCTTTGGCCCCAACTATTGTTGAGAATCTTGCAAATCGTTGCTCCTCCCATCCTTTTGCTCTTACAATCTTACCGCCCCCTCTTCCGCAAATGTCCCTGAGCTCCAGGATGGGGAGAGATTAGGCTGGCCTAGTTCTATGTGATTGATATAGAGTCTCTGAAGTTCTGGATTGTGGTTTGTTGATTTTCTTTTGCAGTTTTGCTGCTCCTGCAATTCCCTTCACTCCATTCTGCTGGGCACTGTGAGGCTTCTTTTCTTATGATTCTCAGTCACAGTTCTTAGTCTGGCCACACCAGAGCCACGGGTACTGGCCACACCATATTTATCCTTAGAGATTGCTGGACTGTGTGTCTGCCAAAGTACTCTGAAGAATGGGGAAGTGCTCAGCCGGCTCCCTCCACTTTATCCGCCTGCCCAGGGATTGGTCCACCCGCCAGGACCAGATCATCTCTTGCAGGTTCGCTCAGCACTTGCCTCTCCTACTCATTCTTCCCAGGTGTGCTCAGAGGTCGGCGGTCAAGTGTCGGTTGACACCAGTCTAAGAACACATCAATAGGAAGCATCATTAAACTTCTTCACCAGCCTTTTTGTTAAGTTTTTTTATTATTTATTATTTATTCAATTGTGTGTGTATGCGTGTGTGCGCGTGTGTGTATGTATGTGTGTGCATCTAGAACCACGGACAAATTCGGGAACCACCATGAACCGCCTCCACCTCCTCCTTGTTTACTGTGCCCCAGGATTCACAGGCTCCGCCCTACTAGAACCAGAAACGCAGGCCGCCCGGCGTCTACACGTGGGGTCTAGGATCCGAACTCAGGACCTTCCGCCCGCAAGGCAGAGACTTAACCCCTGAGCCACCTCTCCAGCCCCCGCCAGACATTTTTTAGAGAACGGATGCTTGGTTCTCTCAGCAGTGAAGAGGTGCTTTGGAAGGGAACCATCTGGGGGCTCTTGGGAAGGGCCTGGGGCTCCCTCCCCCACGCACAGCCCCTTTGATAGATACTCACATGTAATAGAAGATGATAAACATGGTGGACAGGCCAAAGGTGTGGCTCAGGCACAAGGGCCACATGATGGAAGCTTTCAGGCCTGGGTGGACCTGGGCGTGACTCGAGCGTCCTCCTCGTGACCATACTGCTCACACCTGGCCCGTCTTTAGTGCTGGGCTGCTGGAGGTGGAGGGGTGTTGCCCTTGGGGAGCGGGCACCTATGCTTGGCTCCTCTACTTACCCTCCCTGTAATGTGGGGTGTTCTGAGACAGGAGCACTCAGAGACAGAGCAGAGCATGGTAGAAATGGTGAATGGGGTGGGAACAGTAGGACGTAGCGGCCCAGGGCTTGCCACCTGCATCTGTGCAGGCAAGGCGGCCGGGGGCACTCAGGGAGTCTGATGCCGATGGCTCCTCTTTCTTTCCTCTACCCAGAGGGTTTCCGACCTCCCTCCTCCCCCATCTCATGCAGAGACCCTGGGGCCCCTCTGCAGGTCTCATCCCTAGAACTCCCAGCTGAATCTGTAGGCAGGTGTCACGTGCCCACTGGGTGACTCGAGATGCAGTCCTGGATCTGATGCAACCTCAGGGTGGGGTGGAGGGGGGCACCAGGGAAGCAGGGTCCAGCACCTGCTCCCAGACGCCTGGGAAGTGGGGTTGGGACCTTTAGATGGAGCCAGGCACGTTGCACAGAGGGTCTCACTGTGTCCTCTGGAAGTGGCAGGGACTCCAGATAAAACCTGCCATTGATACCAGGTGTGACCTCCTGGGCTGAACAGCAGGGTCAGAGAGCCTGAAGTTACAGAGCCACGGCAGGGCGACTTCCCATGCAGCTCTTCTGCTCTGGCGCCCTCTGCTGGAGGAAGCAACACAGGTCAGGGAGAGCCAACAAGACCTCTGCCCGCCTGGGAGACGCCATTCCCGCTGGACGGGGGCGGCACTGTCCTTTGGGAGCCTGTAGGGACCAGAGAATCAGGTTAAGCCCAGAGAGCTGGTCCACAGATACAGACTGACCATCTCAGGCCGTGGACCCTATCGCAAGACCTGTTATGGACCTTGTCCTAACATGTGCTGTGGATCCTGCCCCAGTGCATGCTGGGGGCCTGTCAAGCCCATTGCTGACCAGTTTTGTCCTTTCTCCTCCTGAGCCACCAAGATGTGGGCTGTGTGTGTGCACATCAGTGTATGTTCATCATGAGGCATGCATGCATGTTTGTGTATGTGTGTGGTGTGCATGTAGGTATGTGCATGTTTATGCACATGTATGTAGAGGACAGAGGCTGACTTGGGCGTCTTCCTCCACTGCACTCCACCTTATTTCTTGGTAGGATCTCTCACTACACCTGGCTAGTCAGAGGACCCCAGAGATCTAACTGGCCTGCACTCCAAGCACTGGAGAAATGCTTGGTTTGAGGTGACATCCCTGTCTGGTTAGGAAGTGGCAGCCAGGTCCTGTGCTGAGCACAGGAGGGACACAGCTCCTTTCCTGAGTGCCTGTCCAGCCAGTGACTGAAAACTTGTGCGTGGTCTTAGAACTTTCTCGCATTTAATAACTTGGAGCAACTCTGACAAGTAGATGTCATTGCAAAGTCAGCTTCCATCTGCCCCAGTCTGTCTTGCAAAGCCTGGTCCGACCTCCTCACCCACACCCCTCTGCCCACCCTCTGTTCCCCCATCAGAGAGGGGAAAGGACATTGGCTTCTACGGGGCGCAGCTGCAGCTGCAATTCCACCACCTCATCAGACTGCTTGTCCCTGCCCCTTGCTTCATGCAATTGTTCATTTGCCTGATGTCCCATGTGCTTCTGCGCAGCGTTTGTAATCTGCTGCCTCAGTTTACCTGGCCACGTGCCTGCAGGAACCCCTGGGGATTGGAGAACTCTGGTCTAGAAGCTGACATCCAGACTGCCACACCGCACGGGGGCTGCAGAGACCACCGGGACCAGGTTGGAACAAACACGGTAGTAACCTGTCTCCAACTGGAGTCTTTCCTTGAGCAAACTGGTAGAACCGTGGGACGAGGAGAGCCAGGAGGCCAGGGGAGAAGACAGGGCGGCCATGCTGCAGGGGCCTTGTTCAGGGGGATCTGCCCACCATTGCCTCGGCTCAGGGCATGAGGTCCAATTCTGATATCTCTCTCGCTCATCTTTTTCTTCCTTCCTCTCTTTTTCCCTTCCTTCCTTCTTTCTCTCTCTTCCTTCCTTCTTTCTCTCTCTCTCTTTCTTTCTTTCCTTTCGTTCTTACTTTTCTTTTCCTTTCTTTCTTTCTTTCTTTTTCTTCTCTCCTCTATTTCCTTCCTGTCTTCTTCCCTTTCTCTCTCTCTCTTTTCTGTTTGAGATGTTGGCTCTACATGTAGCCCAGGCTGATCTTAAGTGTCTGACCCTCCTGCCTCACCCTGCCACGGGCTGTGCTTGCAGGTCCATGTTACCACAGGCCACACAGTTCTGGTCAGTTGCTGGCCAGGGCAAGTGTCAGGCCAGGAGCTCCGTGACCTCCATGGAGAACAAAGCAGAGGGACTGTGAGAAGAGCCTCCAGCTTCTTCTGCCCCACTTCCCCTCCATGATCGACGGCACTGTCACAGCATGAGCCTGTGTAAACGCTCCTCCTCTAAGTTACTTTTGCCAGGCGTCTAGTTCCAGCAACAAGAAACCAGCTACAGAAAGACGATCGGCTTCTTGTCCTTGCTGAGAGGAAACACCTGACATGCACAGCGTAAAGCAGGAAGGATTCATTTTGACTCATGGATTCCAAGGTTCCAGTCCCTGGCTCGCTGACTGTGGGCCTCACGCTGGTGGGAGTATGTGGAGGGGGAGGTTGCTTACCTGGCGGTGGACAGAGAGCAGAGAGAAAAGATGGTGCATAGATGGTGTCATAGTTAGATACAGATGTGACTGTTGAAGGCTGAGCTCTGGACACATTTATAAAGAATTAGTGGTTAAGCCCTGAGCAAGTCTGAAGGAGATTGTGTGATTGATGGGGAAGGTCCAGCTGTAGGTGGGTGAGACTAGGCCTTGGGGGGCTAAGATGGAGGGAACTGGTTAGGGAAGTTGTTAGCTTTCTGTGTACTTGGCCAGATGTGCTGGTCTGCAAGCGAGATCGTCCCTCTCGGCAGTCCTGGTGTGGTCGGCTCCCTCGGCCCTTGGTGTTGGTGTGGACGCTCCTGCTGGAAAACAAACTGTTGTCCCTTAGGCCTCTTGGTCATGGATTTATCAGCAAACGTGGAGTAGTGAACCACTGTGGGGAAATCAGCCCCCCAATCCTCAGCAGTCCCCAGCAATCCCTCCCCCACACCCCTCCTCGTCTTCAGGGTCCTCCATGGTGCATCTTGAGCCCCTCCCCACAGTTGCATTGCCGTAGCATGGGCGGACCATGTGCCTTCTGCGGAAATAGTTTGCCTCTCCCTGATCTCAAGTGGCTTGCTCCCCTCCCCTCTGGTGCTGGATATGAAAATCCTGAGGGTCACTTAAGACGAGCTTGCTAGACTCTGGGCCAAGAGGGTCCTCCTCGCTCCCGAGACCACAGGCAGTGTGTGACAATTTACATACATACATACACACACACACACACACACACACACACACACACACACACACACATATATATATATCACAGTGGGTTTTTAAATTCATTTTATTATTTTTGTGGGTGCGTGCGTGCGTGCGTGCGTGTGTGTGTGTGTGTGTGTGTGTGTGTGTGTGTCAGAGGGCACTGTGTGTCTCTATGGAGGCCTAAGAGTGACTTGGGGAATCATCTGGATTGCTTCTACCTCCTTCTTGCTTCACTCTGGGATTTCCCAGGCTCCGCCCACCCGGGCCAGAAGTGCAGGCTGCGGCCATTTCCGCCTGGCGGATTTATGAGAGACCTGGGACCCGAACTCAGGACCTTCAGCTTGTGAAGCAGAGTCTTAACCCCTGAGACATCTCCCCAGCTATACTAACTTATATTTCAAAACCGTGACTAAGCCCTTGACGCAGGAGCTGGCGAGAGAGGGGGTGGATTTCACGCTTCCACCGCAGTTGCCCAGCTACACGTTGCATTCCCAGCGGCCACCAGCGTGAGGCGCTGCTGCTCCAGCCCCAGAGTATAGATGTGCACACATGCTTCTGACCGCTGAATGTCAACACCCTCATGCATAGTGATGTCTCACTCGTTTCAATGTGCAATTCTCCGTTGCTATGGGACACTGCGCCCACCATCTCGCTCTGTGCAAGTGCACATGTGCCATGATGTGCATGTGGAGGTCAGGGGACAGACTTGGGTGTTGGTCCTCGCCCTCTTGTTTGAATCAGTGTTGTTGCTTCCCTGCTGCATGTCTGGGCGGCTGCCCATGAGCTTCCGGAACTGTCCCGGAAGCACTGGGACTGTAGATACACATGCTATGGTCTGTCTTCGTGTGCTTCTGAAGTCCCTTTACCCGCTTACTCCAGCCCTGACGTGATTTCTTTACACTGCTCATGAATCCCACAGGAGTGGCTGCTTCAGCTGTCCGCACTGCCACACGCCCTTCCTGCCTCACCTGGAGCATCTATAACTCTTTAGGCTGCGCGCTGCTTGGCTGGCTTCTGTCCCGTAGGACACCTTGCTCACCTTGCTCCATCGATGGCCTGGCACGAGGGAAATGCAGGTCTCCGCGGGTGGCTTAGCCACATGGCATGTGCTGAGGAGAAACTGCGCACAGTTGGGGGCTGCAGCCTCGATGAAATTCCTAGTGTTCAGCCGACTAAGCCACGTGGGGGTCTACATGTGATCCTTCCTACTACGTGAGGAGCAGTGTGTGCCTACTGTGCACACATGTGTTCGAGAGTATGGAAGTCCCTTTGGATTTTTCTGGGAATGGATAGTTGATACTGCAACCCTGATATCAAAGGACCTAAAGTACTCTTTACTTGTGGTGTGAGTGTGTGTGTTTGTCTGTGTGTATCTCTGTGTGTGTATGTCTGTGTGTGTGTGTGTGTGTGTGTGTGTGTGTGTGTGAAAGGGCACTGTGTGTCCCTGTGGAGGATAAAGGGTGACTTTGGGAACCATCCTGGATTGCTTCTACTTCCTTCTTGCTTTGCTCTGAGGTTTCCCATGTTTTTGCCTTCCAGGGCCAGAAATTCAGGCCCCCACCATTTCTGCTTGGTGTTTTTATGTGGAATCTGGGATCCAAACTCAGGTCCTTCTGCTTGTGAGGCAGAATCTTAACCCCTGAGCCATCTCTCCAGGCCAGCTTGTGTCTCTTTAATGATACCCAGACAAGAGGAAGCCTAGTGGAGGCCAAGCAGACTTCCTGCAGGGACACCAAGCCAAGCACCCTTGGTCTGTGTGGGGACACCAGGCCTAGCACCCATAGTCCATTCAGAGCCACCAAGCCAAGCACCCGTGTCCCTGCAGAGCAGAGCCCTGCCATCCTCCGGGTACTTCTCTAGATTCTGAATTGCCCATGGGCCTCAACAGAGACTGAGCATATAGCATATTCGGAGATGCAGTCAGCAGAGACTGGGTTGTGCCGCATGACTTCAAGTGGATGAGTCGTGGGTGGCCCACAAGCCGTGGGGCTGGGCAGACACAGTGTTCTGTGGAAGCAACTGGCACAAGACGGGGTACATGCACCTGGTATTAGTTACTTACACGTTGCTTGCACAAAACACCTGACAAAATCAACTGCTTCACATTGAAGGGCACCATCTATCATGGCAGGGAGGGTGTGGTGGCCGGAGCCTGAGGCGGCCATCCACGGTCAGGAAGCAGAGAGAGATGATCGCTGTGCTCAGCTCGCTGTGTCCTTTGTGTTCAGTTGGGGACTTCAATCCCCAACTAATGGGGGATTGGAGCAGCCCACGGTCAGGGTGGGTCTTACCTCCTCAATGAACCTAATCTAGAAAGTCCTGGAAGGTCAAGCATGGCGATCGCCAAGGCAAGCGAGTGTGGCAGGCCTGGTTCCCACGGTGCAGGAGGCCTCCTGTCCTCTCCTAGCATCTCTCAGCGGGACTCATTTTTCCGTCGCTAGCTCCCAGTTACCTGACCACTGCACACATCAGCACCCCATCCAAAGTGGGTGACCTGCAGCCCAGAGTGGGAAAAAAATGCTTGCAGTGGACAGGACTCAGAGCGGTGACCTGGGTGTCCCACGCGGCCTGGAACCAGAGGTCAGGGTCTTCCGCCAGTCAGTGGCCAGTTGCTGATGACTGACTGGGCAGAGGGCCTTGAAGAGACATGGCGGAAGGCATTACAGCAAGAGGGCAGAGGAAGTGGAGGCTGAACCTCTCACAGCACGGTAGATGCTTGCTGGCAAGAGCCGACTCCTGGAGATGAGATCAGCCTCCTTCCCAGGCCGCCCTGAGTGCCCACGGGCAGCACGATCAGGGGTCACGCGTGGACAGTACACTCATTGAGACCTGCTCAGTGCTCTGCCTGCACCCCCTGCCTTGTGGGAAGAAGGGCTCCTCTGATCCATTGGTGTGGAGTGATGGGCGTTGCCTTCTGGCCCACAGGGCCTCTCGACATGGCTGATTGCTCACTGTGTGTCGCTCAGGGTTTCTGTCTGACCAGGGTCTGACTCGGCACAGAAAGGGGCCGTGGAGCAGAGGGTACAGCCCAGGGAAGGAATCGCTGTCCATAGTCCCCACTGTCCTGGCTCGAGGGCAGAGGGCTCAACATGCAGGCTTGGCATGAAGTCCTCAAGACACATCCAGGCCACCTGTCCCTGCAGTCCACGCTCATGGTCATGGGGCCGTGGAATTGAAAATCATCAGTGATTTCCTCGTTCTCTGGAGAAGTTCCACAGGTGACTGACAGATTGAACGCAGGGCCTTTGCACAAGAAAGGCGAGCGTCTGATTGCTGAGTTGCATCCCCTCTCTGTGCTGGGAACATTCTTGTCCCGTCTCCATCATTGCAGGTTCTCTTGCCAAGGATTTCCACCAGCTGCGCTGCACTGACTCCCGGCACCCCAGAGGTTGCGACGCACACAGCCCCACTGTGTGGGATTCTCTTGAGAGACTGACCTAGCTGGTGTAACCCTCCCCTCCTCCCCCTACGGGGAAGCCAGCTGTGATTTCACAACTGGGCCCAGGAGCGTGTCTAGAATGTAGATGGTCCCTGAAGCTTCTAGCAAGATCCCATGTCCAGAGATTAGCATCGGTGCAAAACGTCTCCCGCCCGCTGCCGGCAGGGCTACCCGTGGCCTGGGCCCTTCGGGAATAGGAGCTTAGGTCACCTACTAAGGCGAGGGCCACGGCCAGCTGCGGTGCTTGCGAGGAAGGGGGTTGTAAATACCAGCTGGGTCACGTGAGCGGCCACGAGTCTTTACCTTCCTCCTCCACAAGATCTGCCTGAGTCCTGGCTGCAGATTGCTTACCTCAGGACTTGGTTTAGGAAGTAGCTCCGTCAGAAGCAGACTGAATACCCCCAGAGAAGGACACGGGGCACCCCCTGTTTGCGGGAAAGGGGCATACATCTGTCTGGTTAGGTGGAGTGTCCGCTTGTGTTATGAAGTCGAAACAGGGCCCTGGGCACCGGAAGTGGCTGCCTGGGGCCTGGAAGGGAAGAAAGTGGGGATGACTCTAATGAGCAGGGAGGTTTTGGGGTGCTTACTAATGATGGTTGTGTGAAGATATTCAAAATCACAGAACTGCGTGCTTGGTGGGATGGATCAGGTTTCAATAAACGTGTCTTGTCTTTTTTTTCAAATTGTCAGCCCCATGGACGCCAGGGGAGACATCCCTGTACTGGGGTGGCTTGTCGGGGAGTACGGGTGAAGAGGCCCTTGTATGTTCCTGCCCACCTAGCGCCCGCCCTCCAGGCGTGCTAGGAGCTGGTCGCTGCCCCACAGGCCAGAGCTGGGCAGATGTCTGCACACCAGACATCTCTTCTCCTGGGGACCGAGCACAGGGGTGAGGGAGCCCCAGCTGGCCACAGTTCACCCTGCCCAGCCAGGATATGCTGAGCGAGCCGTTAGCCCGCGGGCCCAGTTGGCTCGCTCGCCTTTGCCTCGGCCCCTCCGCGAAGGCTCTGGGTGAGGACTGCTCACAGCTGTGCCAGCAGTTTGTGGCCATCCCTCTCTTCCTCCAGCCGCCTCCTCTCTCCTCCCTCTGCTCCTCTGACATGCGAGGCCTCTCCAGACTCCACACTGGAATTTCAGAGGCCTGCCTTCTCCCGGTCTCGGATGGTGCTCACGTGTATCCTCCACTCCCCCCTCCCTCCTCAGGAGCCGGCTCCAGAGAAGCCCCAAGGTCAACAGGAGACTCTGGTCCCGGCGACACTTTCCACACAGCGCTTCTTAAATGATATCACAGAAAACTCAGGGGACTGAGTTTCCCATCTCAGCCATGTCCACGCACACGACCCAGTGGCACGAAGCACGCCTGCTGCCCCCAGAGTTTTCCACCATTACTGAACCCCAACTCTATCCCCAGCACCCCACAACTTTCTGAACCCCAACTCTCTATCCCCAGTACCCCAGAACTTCCCAACTGAACCCCAACTCTCCATCTGTAGCAACCCACAACTTTCTACTTTCCCAACTGAGCCCCAACTCCCCATCCCCAGCACCCCAGCCTGTCTTCTTTCTCTGTGGATCTGAGGGTGCTAAGAGGCTCCCAGAAGTGGACTTCGACATGAGTCTGGGGGGGTTATCCTCCTGAGTAGAGTCCCGAATGTTCTGTGTTCTGCATCTCTCCCTGAACCCCTGCAGCCTGGGACCTGCTCATCTGTCCACGCAGCTACAAGCTGTGCTCACGGGTGGGCCCTCACCCAATGTGTGGCAATGGAGGTCGACATGGAGACCCAGGCCATGGTGACCCAGGCTGCTGCTTCTACCCGCAAGACAGTGCCAGAGAATCCTGGGGGAGAAACGGGTTTGAGGGGAACCCATAACTTTCACTGTCTCTAGGAATGGACTGTTTACAAGTATGCGTGAGCACATGTGTGCAAGCACATGTGTGTATTGTGCACATGTGTATGTGTTGACACGTGTGTATGTAGACCCAGTGTATGCATGTGTTTACGCATGTGCCTGGTCGCATGCGTATCCTTGTACATGTGTGTACTCATTCCTGTGTACATGTGTGACTGATTGCATGTGTATCTCTGGGTGTATGTGTGCATACGTGTTATACATGTGGGCACACATGCCTGCACGTGTGTCTGGACATGCACGGTGTATTGTGCACATGTGTGTACATGCCTGCCTGTGTACATGCATGTTCAGCAGGTGTGTATGCATTGTGCTGTGTGTAGCACACAGGTACATGTAACAGTGCTGCAGCCTGAGTAGGAACCGTCCACAGGCAGCGGGTGTTGGGCAGCCTGGGAAGGAGCCTCCTCTTTTGGCCTCTGGACAATCACCACTGGCTCCTTCACCTTAGGAGTCAGCAGCTGCAGCCAGATGGCTGGGGCAGGCTGGCCACTGAAGTTTCACACACCGCCTGGCAGCGCTTCTGGATGAAGTTGGGCAGGTCCAGCCCCAAGCCTCGGCCTCTTCAACTGCTCTGTCCTCACCTCGGATTGTTGCACGGCTGAGTAAAGCCCTTGACTGTTTTGGTTTGTGAGACAAAGCTGACAGTCGACAGATGAACCAGGGGTGTGAAGGGACCTCACAGCACACTTAGGACATCTGAACACAGAAGCCGTGTGCAGATGGTAGAGACTCAAGTGGGCGTGGCAGTTTGTCTTGATTCGCTCTCTGCTGGTAGCACAGGCTTCCTGGGGCTGGTGCTTATAAGGGAAAGGGGCTTATGTATTGGACAGTTCAACCTTTGACATGTGAATGCATACACATGTACACATGCATACACATATATAAATATGCATACACATATACATAAGCACACACATACACACACATACACACATATGCATATACATATACACATGCATACACAGATACACATATGTACACACACATGCATACACACATACACATACAAACATGCATGTACACACATAATACACATATATGAATATGCATACACTATACACATGTATACACATATGCATCCACACATACACATATATATACATGCACATACATGCAAACACATACATACACATAGATATATATGTATACATACATGCATGTATAGGCATGCACACATACGCACACACACATGCACACACATATATACACACAGCATACATACACATGAACACAGCATACATACATACACATATGCATACAATACATATATACATGCATGTATATGCACATACACATATACACATGCACACACTTGATAAATACATAAATGTTAAAATTAAAGGGCAGTTGTGCAGTTCAGCTCGTGCTGGAGGTCTGAGTGGCCAACCAAGAGATGCATTTGTGGCTGGAGTTCTGTGTTTTACTCAACATCCAGCTTCTTTCCAGAACAGACTTTTGCTTGGTGGCTAAAGCTGAATTTCCCTGGAGGCTGCTGCCTGGCTGAATTTCCCTGGAGGCTGCTGCCCGGTACCTGCACATACTGGGCTAGGTGCTATGGGCTCTCACCACCCTCTTCTCGCTCTGTCTCTCACAACGGGCCTTGTTATGTATCTGACTGGCACTTGCCATGCAGCCCAGCTCTGGGTCTTGCCGCAATCCTCCGGCCTCAGCCTCCTGAGCACTGGGGTTACTGTGTGAGGCACTGCGCTGGCTCCATCTTCCACTCTCTCTGGACAGCCGCCTTCTGGAGCAAGTGGGGCAAGTGGACGCCATCCACGCCCCTGGCTGGCCCTTCTCCATCCTTTCTCTGTTTCTAACAGCCAGCTTTGCTGATATTCCTCTGCCCCCATTCTGTCTTCACCAACCTCGATGTAACTTATGTGAACTAGCGGTTGGGGGCTGCCATGTTCCTTCCTTGGGCACTAGATTCTGCCCAAGTTCGCCTTCCAGGTACCTGGCACCCTTTGGAGGCCTGTTCTAATAGAAGGAGGCTTATTATAGGGATCAGAGCTGCTAAGAATCAGCAGTTCATTTGGTGCAAGCCCTTGAGACAGACTGAAGATTGACAGGACTCCCTCCACATCCTGTGCCTGTGTTCAGATGGCACAGGTCTGCTTCGCAGGCGGTCCTCTGCTGGGGTCTGAGGCATGCCTGACTTCCAGGGGCTCTTTCTCACTCCCTCCTCTTAGGATTATTATTATTGCTCTAGCGGCATGGCCTGTGTGCAGGTAGTTGCAACACGGTGTGCTTGCGGAGGCCAGAGGGCAACTTCGTGGAGTTGGTTCTCTCCTTCCACCTTCACGCGGCTCCAGCAAGTGCCTTTACCGCTGAGTTGTCTCTGCACAGTCCTCTTCCTCTTCCTGCTGATTCCCTCTCTGGCTCCCTCGCCTTTGTCGTCCCCTCCTCCCTCCTTTCCCCTCCCCCTCCCCTTTCTTCTCTCTCTCCCTTTCTTTTCTTTGTCCTCTGTGTGTGTTTTTCTCTCTCTGTCTCTGTGTGCGTGTCTCTTTGTCTCTGTCTGTCTCTCTCTTTCTCTCTTCTCTCATTCTCATCTTCCCTCTTCTCCACACTCCCGCCCTGCAGGGGCTTTACCACCGCAGGGCTCAGAAGGCTGGGGATCCTGTGGTCTCCGGTCGCTTCCTGCTGACCGGAGGCTACAGCTTCACCTGGGTGAGGTCACATCCTGTTTGGGTTGTTGAAGGTGGACAGACACGTGTGTTCCGACCATTTCTTCACTTCACAAAGAGGAAGCCCTGGTGGAACTGACTTCGAGCACTGGGTAAAAGTTGTCGCCCACAGCACTGTGCAGCGTGAGGCTGACTTTTCCCCGGCAGAATGCACCCTCCGCGGGAGGGAAGTCGAAGCCAAGGACCGGCCCAGCGCTGACCTCACTTTCACTCGCCACTCGGCAATTGCCAAACGCTGGCTGTCTAGCTCTGTCTTTCCTCGTGCGCGCGTTAGCTCTCATTCTATTGCAAAAGCCGAAGAGCGGCTCCTCTGGGACAGAAGCAGATAAATGAATTACACCACAGACGCTGGTATCTGCTTAATCTGCTGCTCTTGTCTTATGTCGAGGCTGACTCTGTGGCTGGCCGGGGCTAGCAGGTGCTGCTGCCTGCAGCCGCCGCCCGAGACAAGGGCTTGGCATGTCTGGCAGCTGCTGACTTACTTTCTGGAACTTTCTGAAAGAATGAGGCCGCCAGCTCTGGCGTGTCCTGCCTGGCTGTGGAACCCACCAATGAGTCAAGGAATTCTGTTTCTTCATGAGAAAACAGTCACTTTAGAACCAGGATTTGGGCATGAGGGGTGCTTCTTGAGCATCCGTCCCCTTGGCCCTTCCGCCGAGGATTGGAGAGCGTGCGCACACTCACGTCCGCACACATCCCATCCAGAGCCTGTTGATGGAGTCCTAGATCAAAACGCAAGACAAGTCAGTCCAGCCCCTGGGGCATGCTCCAAAACTCCACGGTCCTGGGCTGCTCATTCCTTTCTGTGATAAGACACCTGGCTTCCTCATCGTCAACACACAGGCCTGGGCCCTATTCCTTCTTGTGAGTCTGTGGACTCTGCTGTGGGCACTTGGCTGACTACATCCTTGGCCCTGTACTGATACATATGCGTGTGCATTACTATGAGTTTGTGCGTGTAGACATGTGTGCTGGTGCATATGCATGTGTGTGATTGTGTGTGTGCTGGTGCATATGCATGTGGGTGATTGTGTAGGCATGTGCTGGTGCATAGTGCTTGCATGTGTATATGTGTGTGCTTGTGCATATGCATGTGACTGACCATGTGTGTTCACATTGTGTGCTGGTGTACATGCATGTGCATCTTCAAGTATGTGTGCACATGTATGCAAGTGTATGACAGGGTGTGTGAAGGGACATATGCAAGTGCATGAGTGTGAGCATGTGCACATGTGTGCGCATAACACATGTATATGTGTGCTGGTTCCTATGCATGTGTGTGACTGTGGGCATGCATATGTGTATTGATGCATAAGCATGTATGTGACTGTGTAGCACACATATGTGCTGGTACATAGCATATGAATGGTGTGTATGTCTGTGAATGTAAGTACTGATACATATGCATGTGCGTGACTGAGTATATGCATGATCGTGTGTGTGCATGTGTACACATGTGTGCTGGTGCATATGAATGACTATGAGTGTATGTGTGTCATAGTTAGTCACAGGTGTTCACTTGACAGTTGAGGGTTTGAGTTCTGGGCACATTTGTAGAGAATTAGTGATTGAGTTAAGCTCGAGCAAACCTGCAGATTGTCTAGCTGATGGGGAAGGCCCAGCCCCTGGTGGGTAGAACTAGGCCCAGGAATAAAATACTGAAAGCTGGTTGAGAAAGTTGGCATTCTTGTGTACACTTGGCCAGACATGCTGATCTGGCAAGTAAGGATTGTCCCTCTCTCAGCCATCATGTGAAGATGGCAGCCGGCTCCCCCAGCCCTGCTGCTGGAGTGAGGTCTTCTGCTAAGCTGCACTGAGAACTGTAATCAGACAATTGTAAGATAAAATAAACCCCCTGTTCCCTTAAGCCATATGATGGTGATTTATCAGTAATCATGCAGGCTAAGTGCAACATTGTGTATGTGTACTGGTACATATGTATGTGCACGACTATGTGTGTATGTGCACATGTGTGCTGGTGCATAGCACATGCATGTGTGTACACATGCATGAAGAGGTCAGAGACTGACGTTGACATTTTCCTCAGTCGCTCACCACCGTGCTTTTTGAGACAGGGTCTCCCACTGAACCTGTGCTTGTGGATCCAACTAGATTGGTTAACCAGCAAGCCCCAGGGACCCTCCCATTTCCTCTGTGCTGGGATCACAGGTGGACACTACCATGCTTGGCTTTCGTGTGGGTACTGAGGATCTGAATTCAGATCCTCGTGTTTGTGTGGCAAGCACTTTATCGCTGGACCATCTCCCCATCCAGAAAGGGCGTTTCACTGGCGATAGCCACTTACATGCAGATGGAAACATCTGCAGAAGGGTCCCTTAGAAGAAGGCACTCAGAACACCAGAGGAGGAGGCCCTGGGAGGTGCTGGAAACATGCGGGAAGAGGAAACCACAGGACAGAGCATTGCAATAGGTGCCTAGAAGTTTCTAGAACTATCTGACCCTACAGAGACTGTTGGAGCTTATTTGGAAAAATGACACAGGCATTTCATGTAAACTTGAATGTTGCAACTGTCACCTGTCCCTAAGTCAATACAGATGTCTTGAGGCTCAATCACGAGCCCAGGGAACTTGTAGCTCAGTGCTAAGTACATCCAGGGACACTGACATCAGATCATAGGAGACAAAACCTGCTGTTGAAATCCCAAGTCACATGCAACTGGCATTAGAAGTCAAACCAAAATCAGTTGAGAAGAGCGTTCAGTGGAAGGGAGTGCTCAGAGGTACACTGCCACACAGAGATCCAGCCAACAATCAACACTGCCACACAGAGATCCAGCCAACATCGACCTGCCCACACAGAGATCCACCGACAGTCCGACACTGTCACACGAGATCCAGCCTACAGTCGACCTGCCACACAGGAGATCCACCAACAGTCGACAATGCCACAGAAGATCCAGCCAGCAATCAACACCTGCCACACAGAGATCCAGCCACAGTCGACACTGCCACACAGAGATCCAGCCAACATCAACACTGCCACACAGAGATCCACCGCACTAACTGGCACATACAGAGATCCAGCCACATCGACACTGTCACACAGAGATCCATCCAACAATCAGCACTGCCACACAAGATGTCCAGCCAACATCAACACCTGCCACACAGAGAATCCACCGACGTCACACTGTCCCACACGAGTCCAGCCAACAGTCAACTCTGTCACACACAGAGATCCAGCCAACAATCAACACTGCCACACAGAGATCCAGCCGACAGTCGACACTGTCACACAGAGATCCAGCCAACAATCAACACTGCCACACAGAGATACAGCCAACAATCACACTGTCACACAGAGATCCAGCTGACAGTCGACACTGCCACACAGAGATCCAGCCAACAATCAACACTGTCACACAGAGATCCAGCCGACAGTCGACACTGCCACACAGAGATCCAGCCAACAATCAACACTGTCACACAGAGATCCAGCCGACAGTCGACACTGCCACACAGAGATCCAGCCAACAATCAACACTGCCACACAGAGATCCAGCCAACAGTCGACACTGCCACACAGAGATCCAGCCAACAATCAACACTGCCACACAGAGATCCAGCCAACAGTCGACACTGCCACACAGAGATCCAGCCAACAATCAACACTGCCACACAGAGATCCAGCCGACAGTCTACACTGCCACATACAGAGATCCAGCCAACAGTCGACACTGTCACACAGAGATCCAGCCAACAATCAACACTGCCACACAGAGATCCAGCCAACAGTCAACACTGCCACACAGAGATCCAGCCGACAGTCAACACTGTCCCACACAGAGATCCAGCCAACAGTCAACTCTGTCACACACAGAGATCCAGCCAACAATCAACACTGCCACACAGAGATCCAGCCGACAGTCGACACTGTCACACAGAGATCCAGCCAACAATCAACACTGCCACACAGAGATACAGCCAACAATCAACACTGTCACACAGAGATCCAGCCGACAGTCGACACTGCCACACAGAGATCCAGCCAACAATCAACACTGTCACACAGAGATCCAGCCGACAGTCGACACTGCCACACAGAGATCCAGCCAACAATCAACACTGTCACACAGAGATCCAGCCGACAGTCGACACTGCCACACAGAGATCCAGCCGACAGTCGACACTGCCACACAGAGATCCAGCCGACAGTCGACACTGCCACACAGAGATCCAGCCGACAGTCGACACTGCCACACAGAGATCCAGCCGACAGTCGACACTGCCACACAGAGATCCAGCCGACAGTCGACACTGCCACACAGAGATCCAGCCGACAGTCGACACTGCCACACACAGAGATCCAGCCGACAGTCGACACTGCCACACACAGAGATCCAGCCGACAGTCGACACTGCCACACACAGAGATCCAGCCGACAGTCGACACTGCCACACAGAGATCCAGCCGACAATCGACACTGCCACACAGAGATCCAGCCAACAGTCAACACTGTCACACACAGAGATCCAGCCAACAATCAACACTGCCACACAGAGATCCAGCCAACAATCAACACTGCCACACAGAGATCCAGCCAACAATCAACACTGTCACACAGAGATCCAACCAACAGTCGACACTGTCACACAGAGATCCAGCCAACAGTCGACACTGCCACACAGAGATCCAGCCAACAGTCGACACTGCCACACAGAGATCCAGCCAACAGTCGACACTGCCACACAGAGATCCAGCCAACAGTCGACACTGCCACACACAGAGATCCAGCCAACAGTCGACACTGCCACACAGAGATCCAGCCAACAATCAACACTGTCACACAGAGATCCAGCCAACAATCAACACACTGCCACACAGAGATCCAACCAACAGTCAACACTGCCACACAGAGATCCAGCCAACAATCAACACACTTGCCAACAGAGATCCAGCCAACAGTCGACACTGCCACACACGAGATCCAGCCAACAATCGACACTGCCACACAGAGATCCAGCCAACAATCAAACACTGTCAAACAGAGATCCAGCCAAACAGTCGATACGCCACACAGAGATCCAGCCAACAATCAACACTGCCACACAGAGATCCAGCCAACAATTAACACTGTCACACAGAGATCCAGCCAACAGTCGACACTGCCACACAGAGATCCAGCCAACAGTCAACACTGCCACACAGAGATCCAGCCAACAGTCGACACTGCCACACAGAGATCCAGCCAACAGTCGACACTGCCACACAGAGATCCAGCCAACAGTCGACACTGCCACACACAGAGATCCAGCCAACAGTCAACACACTGCCACACAGAGATCCAGCCAACAATCAACACTGTCACACAGAGATCCAGCCAACAATCAACACACTGCCACACAGAGATCCAACCAACAGTCAACACTGCCACACAGAGATCCAGCCAACAATCAACACACTGCCACACAGAGATCCAACCAACAGTCAACACTGCCACACAGAGATCCAGCCAACAATCGACACTGCCACACAGAGATCCAGCCAACAATCAACACTGTCACACAGAGATCCAGCCAACAGTCGACACTGCCACACAGAGATCCAGCCAACAGTCGATACTGCCACACAGAGATCCAGCCAACAATCAACACTGTCACACAGAGATCCAGCCAACAATCGACACTGTCACACAGAGATCCAGCCAACAGTCGACACTGCCACACAGAGATCCAGCCAACAGTCGACACTGCCACACAGAGATCCAGCCAACAGTCGACACTGCCACACAGAGATCCAGCCAACAGTCGACACTGCCACACAGAGATCTAGCCAACAGTCGACACTGCCACACACAGAGATCCAGCCAACAGTCGACACTGTCACACAGAGATCCAGCCAACAATCAACACACTGCCACACAGAGATCCAACCAACAGTCAACACTGCCACACAGAGATCCAGCCAACAATCAACACACTGCCACACAGAGATCCAACCAACAGTCAACACTGCCACACAGAGATCCAGCCAACAATCGACACTGCCACACAGAGATCCAGCCAACAATCAACACTGTCACACAGAGATCCAGCCAACAGTCGACACTGCCACACAGAGATCCAGCCAACAGTCGACACTGCCACACAGAGATCCAGCCAACAGTCGACACTGCCACACAGAGATCCAGCCAACAGTCGACACTGCCACACACAGAGATCCAGCCAACAGTCAAAACACTGCCACACAGAGATCCAGCCAACAATCAACACTGTCACACAGAGATCCAGCCAACAATCAACACTGTCACACAGAGATCCAGCCAACAATCAACACACTGCCACACAGAGATCCAACCAACAGTCAACACTGCCACACAGAGATCCAGCCAACAATCGACACTGCCACACAGAGATCCAGCCAACAATCAACACTGTCACACAGAGATCCAGCCAACAGTCGACACTGCCACACAGAGATCCAGCCAACAGTCGACACTGCCACACAGAGATCCAGCCAACAGTCGACACTGCCACACAGAGATCCAGCCAACAGTCGACACTGCCACACAGAGATCCAGCCAACAGTCGACACTGCCACACAGAGATCCAGCCAACAGTCGACACTGCCACACACAGAGATCCAGCCAACAGTCAACACACTGCCACACAGAGATCCAGCCAACAGTCAACACTGCCACACAGAGATCCAGCCAACAATCAACACTGTCACACAGAGATCCAGCCAACAATCAACACATTGCCACACAGAGATCCAACCAACAGTCGACACTGCCACACAGAGATCCAGCCAACAATCGACACTGCCACACAGAGATCCAGCCAACAATCGACACTGCCACACAGAGATCCAGCCAATAGTTGACACTGTCACCCACAGAGATCCAGCCGAGTCAACAGGGCGACGGCCACATGGGCTTGCAGCTCTAGGCAGCCCCACTCTGAAAAGAAAGTCGCTTGCATGAGCACATGTTTCTACTTATGCTAAGTGGGAGAAAACAATGGTGGGCCCCCTGGAATCTCCCAGATAAAATAAAACTTTAACTGGAGAATGGAAATTAAACAGTGACAAAGGGGGCCCACTTTTGTCCATGACGAAGGACTCATGGGTTTGAAATCAGCCAGCTAGTTAAAACATTTTCCTGCTGGGAATCCCAGTGGGCACTCAGAGTGCAGATAGCCTGGAGAGCAGGAACCCACAGTCTGCAAATGGACTGGGGCACCCTTGGCGTGCCCGTCTGAGCACGGTGCAGTGCGGCACAGGGCACCTCTGCTTGGGTCTTCTTGGGTCTCCTCGCCAATGCTCTGGGTTTTCAGCGGCTCCTGCCATGTTCACCTCTCTGCATTTCATGGTTGGAGGTTGCCACAAACGCACAATTCAGCTTCAAAGTGCCCTTTGCTGGTACATGGAGACACCGCTGGTTTGCCCTGTTGATCTTGTGTCCTGCAATTTTGCCATGTATGTTTTAATTATTAGGGTGTTTTTGCAGATCCTGACTGGCCCTTTCATAGATGACTACAGATGTTCATAGAAGATGAATGAATACCTTTTGCTTGTTTTTCCCTTGTGTTCTTGCATTAACTGTCTGCATTGATGGTCCTTGCCTAATCTCTGGCCTCGGAGGAAAAGCATTCTTGGTCTATGAATGATAAACTCGATGTCTTGGGCTGGGGAGATGGCTGAGCTGGCACAGTGGCTGCTGAACCAGTGTGGAGAGCTGTGCATGACTAAAACCCAGACCCTGAGCGGGTAGATACAGGCAGCTCCTTGGAACTCATTGGGCGTCTCATTGAAACCATGAGTTCAGGCTCAGTGGAAGACCCTGCCTCAGAAAACAAGGGAACTAACAGAAGAGGAGACCCCTGGACTGACTTGTGACCTCTGCATGTGCACTCATACCCATGCAATACATGCGCACATAGACATGCCTACATGACATGTATGTGCACATACATATATGTATCACACCACCCCCACACAAAATTTGATGTCTTTGAGGACAAATTTTCCTTCTATTTCTCCTTTCTGGGATTTTGAAAATCACGAATGGTAGTTATATTTTTTTCAAGGAGTTTCCCTGTTTCTTCTGCGAGTACAGTGTGGTTGGTCTTTTTTGAATTTAAAGTGGTCAGTTATCAAGATGATTTGTGTGTGTGTTTGTGTGTGTGTGTGTGTGTGTATGAGAGAGAGAGAGAGAGAGAGAGAGAGAGAGAGAGAGAGAGAGAAAGAGAGAGAGAGAACTGTGTATCCCTGTGAAGGCCCAAGGACGATATCAGGAATCATCCTGGATTACTTCTACCTTCTTTCTTCTTTGTGCTGAGATTTCCCTGGCTCTGCCCAAAAGGGCCCAAAGCGTAGGATGCCACCATTTCTACTTGGCATTTTTATGTAGGAACTGGGATCTGAACTCAAAACCTTCTGCTTGCGAGATAGAATCTTAACTCCTGAGCCATCTCTCTAGCCCTCAAGCTCATTTTTTTGTGTTAAGCCAACTTTGCATATGTAGGACAAAAAAAAAAAACTTGTATGGTTGGATTCAATTTATAAACTTTTTTTCAGAATCCTTGGACCTACATTCATGAGAAACCTAAGCCTGTAGTTTATCTGGTTTTGGCATCTGGCCTGTGCTGGCTTTGAAATGTTCTGCATTTTTCCAGTTCTTCTGGATGGAACTGTGCAGAATTTTTCTTTCATTTGTGGACACATGGGCTATTTATGTTTACATAAATGATTTCCAAATATTCAGGAATTTGAATATTTGAATGCAACTACCCTAATTTCATTCCACTTTTATATTCTGCACATCAGATTTGAATCTTTCTTTACACATTTTCAAGATTTAAGTTATGACTATAATACAAATCATATTTTTTAAACTTTATTTTATTTTAGTGTGTGTGTGTGTGTGTGTGTGTGTGTGTGTGTGTGTGTATCACAGAGCACTGGGTATCCCTGTGGAGGACCAAGGGTGGCTTTGGGAATCATCCTGGATTGTTCTACCACCTTCTTGTGCTTCTTGCTGGGATTTCCCAGGCTTCACCCACCGGACTCCAACGGGACTGGGCACGCCATGGTACCATCTTGATTTAAAACTCTTCACAGATTTTCTTCATTGATTTGTATTTAAAGACATTCAGTAAAACATCATGTATCATTGACTAGATGTGTTAGCACTTCCTTAGCATCCGAGTGAGACCCACACAGCAGAGACACAGGTGTGAGCCTTGAGCCTTCCAGATGTGCACTTGGCCACCTCACAGCTGCTCCTCACGGTGGCCGAGGCTGGGAGGAGGCTTCGACCACCAACAGACAAACTGAGAAGATACATTCATAAAAGAAACGGACGTTTGTTTGGCTGTAAAGAACAAAAAGAATCTCCATGACTGCACGAAGTGAAAGGAAGCTGATAAAACAGAAGCAAGAATTCTGCAGAGCGGGGTTGATAACATGTCTCCAAGCAAATTGTGGGGGTCCTAGCGCACAGAGCTGCTCTCCTGGTGGGAAGTGGGGTGGACGGTAAGTCAGCTTCCCGTCGCTGTGTCGTGCACCAAGAGGCCAGTGGGGACGGCACAGTGAGGAATAGAAAAGACAAGGTGGAAAATGACCACGTGTCCACTGGGCCTGGTCTCCCCTAGGAGTCTACCGCTTCCCGATGGCACCTACCATTTACCACGGGGGACCTTTCAGATCTGAGCCACAGTCACAGATAGGAGACGTTTGTGGTGTAAATGGCGAACCCTGGGTTCCTCGCAGAAGTAGAAGAGCAGTTCTCAAGAAGCAACCGAAGGAATCCAGACAGGCTTCAAAATTACCCAGTGAGCCCTCCCCAAGGGAAAGTTGGAAGAAGAGAAAGGAAGAGGGCAGGCAGAGAGAGAAGAGAAATTGTAGCCCACGGGTGGAGCCCTCCACTCCTGGTAACCATGCTGCAGAATTATTGCTTCTATTTTATCAGCTACTTGTCTTTCAAACATGTCCCAATAGACTTTGCTACGATGACCCTCGTAACTCATCAGTGCTGAGTCTCTCTGTGGGGCTGTGCTATTTTCTGTGTAGCCTTGCTTCCTCCCTTTCTCTCTTCTTGGTCTCTTTCTTTCCTTCTAAACCAGTGAGTTAATAATGGTAGCTTGCAGGAGCTGGGCAAGGGGCCATCACAGGAGCAAGGCCCTTGGAAGAAGTGTCTTCCCCCTTTGACAACCACTCGCTGCCTTTACGTCCTGGGGGGGGGGGCGCCTCGTGTCGCAGTCACTCTTCCTGCTGCTGTGAGATACGCTCAAACCAAAGCAACTTAGGAGAGAAAAGAAGATTCACTCGGCTTACGTTCTGGAGAGAGACACAGTCCATCATGGGGGGAAAGGCGTGGCGGGAGGTAGAAGCGGGAGGCGCTCAAGTCATATCCATGATGGAGGCCCAGAGAGCAGACTGCTAGGGGCAGGCGGGGCTACCCAACCTCAAGACCCCCTGTGACCTGCCTTCCTCCAGGCTTCATCTCCTAAAGGTGCCACGACTTTCCCAGACATTGACAACACATGAGCCTGAGGGGGCCACCTCACGTTCACGCCATGACAGCACGTGTGCAGATGTCAGAGGCCTGCACACAGAATTCAGGCCCACCGTGTGGGCTCCTGGGATCAGCCTGTCAGGCTTGGCAGCCAAAGTCTTTGCCCGCTGAGTCATCTCGCCAATCGCTGAGTCATCTCGCAACCCCAAGATTTATCTAGTACGGTGGAGTGACTAGACCATTGTCGTGCTGTGCTGAGAAAAACCCCTATTATCCTTTTAGCATTTTAAATTTATTTTTATTTTAGTGTGCATGTGTGCATGTGTGTGTATGCATGTGCGTGTGTGTGTGTGCACATGTGTGTGTGTACGTATGTACATACAAGAGGACACTGCGTGTACCTGTGGAGATCCAAGGACATTAGGAATCATCCTGGATTGCTCTGCCTCCTTTTTGCTTTGCCTGGGGGTTTCTCAGGCTCCGCCCTCCAGGCCTGGACGTGCAGGCCCCTGCCACTTCCACCCTAGTATTATTTAACTTGGAATCTAGGATCTGAACTCAGGTCCTTCTGCTTTCAAGGAAGAGTCTTAACCACCGAGCCATCTCTCCAGTCCCCCTTTAACATATTTCTATGACTTTTATTTTGGTAAAATGTTCATGACATAATTATCATCCTTATTACTTATGCCATTGCTATGACATCATGCCATGACATCATGCTGTGACATCATGCCAATCAGGAGCGGCTTTAGGACAAAGGGTTTACTTTGGTTTACACTCGTGGGAGCATGTGGCCGTGGGGGAGGTGTGGTGGGGGGAGTCCCTTGCAGCCATGGCTGTGGGGGAGGGGATGGCTAAGTCTCCTTGGCAGTCCTGAAGCAGAAAAAGTAGCACTAGGAAGCAGGGCTGTGCGTTCTCAGAGCATGACTGACAGTGACCCATTTCCTTCAGCTAGTCCTACATCCCAAAGGAGGCTTGAGCTCCCAAAGGAGCCTGGACATCCCAAACAGCGCCCCAAGCTGGAAACCAAGTGTTACTACTCATGAGCTCCTGGGGGATTTTCTCTGGACCCCCAACATTCCTTCCTACTCTCCCTCCCACCTCCACTCCCCTTCTATCCCCAACGACTGCAGCACCGTGTGATAAAACACACGTTCCGTTCAGCTTCAGAACTTGCCACAGCTTCACAGTCGCGACACAGTTCAAAGGTCTGATGTTCAAGACTCTGCTGAGACTCTAGAAAGTCTCCTGTGAGCCTGTGTAAAATAGAGCAAAACCAAACTAAAACAAACAAAAAATCCTAAACCCAACAGTTACACATTTCCAGCATAGAACAGCACGCCATAAATGTTCCCGTTCTGAAAGGGTGGGACACAGCAAAGTAAAACTGGACCAAAGTGAGACCACAGTCCAGCTTGGCCAACGCCAAGCCACGAGGTTGGCTCCATGTGCGACATCTGGGATCATGGGGGAACCGTGCGGACCCCAAACGCTGTGCACGGACCCGTCCTCCAGCCCCTCTGCCCACAGCACACACTCTCCTGGGTGGACTCCACTGAATATCTGTAGTATCCCTTGCCATGCCATGGTCCTGGCATCTCCAACAACCAAGGGTTTCCTTTTCCACTTGGCACAATGGTCTCTCGGGACCTTCCTGCAGAGGACACAATCCTGCTGTGCACGCCTGCCATCTTAGCTGCTTTTCCATTGCTGTGATACAACTGTCACTAATACAGTAACTTTTAAGGGGAAATGATTTATTTTGGATGGTGGCGTGCATCCTGGTGGGGAAGCCAAGGCAGAAGGAGCTTAAAGCAGCTGATCCTCTGCACCCACAGCTGCCCCCTGCACCCACAGCTGCCCGCTGCATCCACAGCTGATTCTCTGCACCCACAGCTGCCCCCTGCACCCACAGCTGCCCCCTGTACCTACGGCTGCCCCCTGCACTCACAGCTGACTTCCTGCACCCACAGCTGATTTCCTGCATCCACAGCTGTTTCTTGCACCCACAGCTGATTCCCTGCATCCACAGCTGTTTCCTGTATCGACAGCTGATTTTCTGCCTCCACAGTTGTTTCCTGCACCCACAGCTGATTTTCTGCCTCCACAGCTGCCCCCTGCACCCACAGCCACAGCAGCGAGCTTGAGCACACATGCTGAGCTAACATCCCCTCATGCTCAGCCTAGAAAACAGTACCGGCCCCTTTTCGGCTGGATTTTTCCACATCGCGCCATCAAGACAGTCCCCCAGAGGCATGTCTGGAGGTCAGCCTTCTCGAGATAAGCCCTCGGTGGCACGCCTGGAGGTCTGTCCTCTGGTCTCAAACTGATAAACGGCATCAGCGCACCTGGTCTTTCCAACTTTCGGCAATTTCGATGCAGTTCCCCCAGAATGTGGATCGTGCATTTTGCTTGTTTGGAGGAACTGCACTGTATGGTCACCATTGCCAAGTGATGCTGCCAGCTGATCTCCTGGGGCCACAGCTGTAGAGCTGTCTGTGAACCTGCACAGGTGCTCTTGGGAACACATCCCTGAATTTTTTTTTCTTTTAAACAGGGAACCCTTATGCTTTGGTTCAGACCAAATAAATTGAATTAAAAAAACTTTTTGTTCTACATTTTTCTTTCATGTATATGGTATGAGTTTTACATGTAGGTGGGCACACATGGGGGCATGTACACCAGTGCTCTGGAGTGGGTGCCTGTGGAGGCCCGAGAGTGTTATCAGGAATCTCAGTTGCTCTTCCACCTTACCGTTTTGACTCTGGCTAATTAAACCCACAGCACGCCATTAGGGCTGACCTGGCGAGGCAGCTTGCTCTGGGAATTCCCAAGCTCAGCCTTCCAGAGCCAGGATTGCAGGCAGGCTGCCGCACCTGTCCAGTATTTTGATGTGGGATCTAGGGATCGGAGTTCAGATCTCTTTGCTCGTGAGGCAAGAGTTTTAACCCCTGAGCCATCTCCCCATGAATCTGAAGTTTTCCATCTGGAGGCTTCAGCAAGTGGAGTCTTGCCCACGGCGTGCATCCTTATAGTTTTAGTACAGAGAGTATGGAATTTTTCTGCAGTTGCTAATCTTTTTAAAAAATCAGCGCTTCTCCACAGCCCTAATCTCCTGCATTCCTTTCCTGACCAAACTTTACATTTTTTTACATCCTTCTGCTCTGCTTTCTAGTACTTTTCCCTGCAAATCTTGTGTCAACACAGCAACTTTGATGCCCCGTCAAGTGTGGGAACGCTTGCTGTCCCCCTGCTGAACAACTCAGTCTATCACTTTTGGATGTGGCCCAGCTCAGGCAGAAAGAGGCTCCTGGACAGAAAAGCAGCAACCCTGGAAGAGGCTCTGTCCACCGGTGGCCCCAGGAGCTACTCTGCACTATCCGCATCAATCCAGGAGACTCCAGCCTTTGCTTTCTTGCTCGTCCCGCTGCACCCATCTTCCAGACTACAGGCTTCAGACTCTCCCACATTGCTCCTGCAGAGCAGTTTCAGAGGCCAGTGGAGCCCAGTGACTTTTACCACAAGATGGCCCACCGCCCCCACTCCTGGTACTAATTTTCTGTATTCTGGATTCTCTTGTTGTTTCAACAAAATAGCTAGTGGGATCCACTTGGAGGAGAATGTATGCAGTTTGGTTCACAGTTCAGTAGGTGTAGTCCATCCTGGCCAGACAGGAGAGGCAATGGGAGGAGCTTGAGGCTGTGCAGTGGGAGGGGCTTGTGGTCCTGTCATATTTAGATAATGATGTCACCTTGGTAACTGAAGGCTCTGAATTCTGGGCACAGTTGTGAGAAATTAATAGTTCAATTAGGCCCCCAAGTAAATCTGCAGGAGATTGTCAGATTGATGGGAAACACCTAGCCTGTAGTAGGCAGGACTAATCCCTAGACAAGTGAATGAGATGGACGGAACTGATTAAGGAAGTTGCATTCTTTGGTGCACTTGGCCAGACATGCTGATCTGGAAAGTGAGGTCGTCCCTCTCTCAGCCGTTATGTGGATATGGTGTGGCCAGTTCCCTCAGGCCCTGGCTTTGGTCTTTAGTCCTGCCAAGCTGGACTAAGAACTGTGATGGACAGTCATAAGCCATAATAAACCCCCTTGTTCCCTTAAGCTGTTTGGTTGTGAGGTTATCAGCAACGATGCAGGCTGTGACAGGCCCCCACAGAAAACTAAGCCACCCTCAGAAAAAACAAGTGTGGAATATTTTATACTGTGGGAGGGAGGGAGAAAGAACTAATGCAGTGTGACTGTGACTCATGTGTGAACATCATAACGAAGCTGATTATTTTGTATGGATACTCTGCACCAATGAAAAAGTAAATTTAAAAAGAAATTTGTGTTATTTACTCAGTTTCTCAGTTTTGATTAAAAGTGAATCCTTTATTCAGTGTGCATGGATATGTGAATGTGTATGCCTGTTTGTTTCTGTGTGTCTGTGCATGTCTGTGTGCCATTATGCACGTCTGTTTGTGTATGTGTGTGGGGGTGCCTGTTGTGCAACTGTGTGTGCCTATGTGTGTCTGTGAGCCATGTGTATCTCTGTGAGCTTGTGTGTGTCTGTGTGTGTGTGCTTCTCTGTGTGTGTGTGCCTGTGAGCCCGTGTGTGTCTATGTGTGTCCGTGTGTGCACGTGTGCCAGTGTGCATGTCTCTGTATGCATGCCAATGCATGTGCACATAAAGGCTAGAGGTCACCCTCAGGGTTCTTCCTCAGGAGCTGTCTATTTGTGCTCTCCCTGGGCTCTGCTGCCTGCTCTGGGATGCAAGCGCCCCCCTGCCCCAGCTTCTGGGGCTCTGGGAATTGAACTCAGGTCCTCATGCTTGTTGGAAGCCTCTCGGCTCCAGGCCTCGGGAGCCAGCTGACCCTCCGTCCCTCTCTCCTGCTGGTTGTAGCCAATTAGCTTCTCAGGATCTCAGTTTCCCCTTCTGCCCCTGACAAGGATGTTCAAGATATCAGCTGCACTGCCGGCTACAGCAAGGCCAGCCAAAGAAGAGACGCTGGTCCCCAAGGGGCAGCAGCGCTATCGTGCAAGGTGGACAGCAGGTCACGGCGTGGAGGACCACCGGGAGGAGGGGGGGACACAGCCCGTGCACAACCCACAGGACCTGGACAAGCTGCGCCATGTAGGCTGGTGCTGCTCTGAGCGGAGCCCGGATGTAGGGGGTGCGGTCACATCCCGAGCCAGCGCAGGGGAGAAGAAGCTGGGTAGCCTGCATAAGTTGAATTTTAGGACCCGTGGGGACTAAAACTCAGTCCTCCTGTCTCATGGGCGGAGACCCAGGCCTGCATCAGGGCCCCGTTTGCATCCATACCGCTCCAAATCTAGGGGATGCTTTGGGGTATCTAAGTGGTGTTAAAAGCCCGAGCCGAGGCTGAGGACTTGGCTCGGTCAGTCAGGACCTACATACAGTGTAAGAGCGAAGACCAGAGTTTGAGCCCAAGACTGATGTAATACTGCTGGGCACGGAGCTGTGTGTTGGCACTATCAGTGACTGGAGACAGAGACCCCAGAACCCTAGGGATCCCAGCCAGACCAGCTGAATGGGCGCGTCCAGGCCCAGAGGGAATCTCAGAACACAAGGTGGCCAGCTCTGAGGGGCAATGTCACATGTACGGGCACCTGCACTACACATGCGGGCACAGCCCCAGGAACACGTGTACCACATGGCACCCACTCATGCGGGCACACATGTGGGGACACAGGTATGCACAGACATACGCAGAGTCAAAATTCATGCCAAATGAAGACCTAGAAACCCGACTACGAAGCCGGCTATGAGGGCGGGAGCTGCAGAGTCAGCGCTGTGGAGGTGGAGGACCAGACGTCAAGGTTTTCCTTGGCCACATAACAAGCTTGTCTCTGAAGACAGACAAGAGACAACAAAAAGTAAATCAAAAATGAGCCGCGCACCAGAGCACCGCAGCAGGAACAGGAGGCCGCTGGGGAGTGGCTGCCGGGGCCGGAAGGCCCTCCTGGGACTTTGCCCAGGAGCACTGGACACGCATCTGAAAGACGTCTGCAGGTTCTGCTCTGAGCCGAAGTAGCCAAGGACAGGAAGCGACCCAAGAGTCCACCTGATGAATCCAAGACAAAAAGTCGCCTAACCCTGGTGGAATATTACTTAGCCTCAAAGAGGAAAGAGAAGCCAGGTGTGATTGCCGCACCTGTAATCCCTGCACTTGGGAGGCTGAGGTAGGAGGATTGCCAGTTATTAAATATTTGCTTAGAGAGACAGATAGAAAGAGAGGGGGAGAAAGAGAGAGAGAGAGAGAGAGAGAGAGAAACAGAGAGAGAGAGAGAGAGAGAGAGAGAGAGAGAGAGAGAGAGCCAGTAGAAGCCTGAGGACAACTCTTGGGAGCTGGGTCTTTCCACCACCTGTGGGCTCTGGGGGGCTCCATGTTTCCACACGGCTCCTGTCCACCGAGTCATCATCTTGCCGACCTCAAGGACTTCTGTAGGTTCCAGGCCAGCTTGGGTTACACAAGGAGTCACAGGCCCCTCTGTCTGCAGACTGAGACTTTGTCCCCAAACATTCATTCCCAAGCTAGAGCATGGAGATGGTTCAGGGGCTAAACAAGCAAAACAATTGGAGCTCAGCTCTTCAGACCCAGCAAAACGCTAGCTGATGTGTGCCCCCCCAGATCTCACTCTGGGGGTGCGGAGACAGAATCCCCAGAGCAATCTGGCTAGCTCTAAGGTTTAATTAGAGGTTTTTGTCTCAAAAAAACTAAGATAGGAGAGCAATCGAGGATGACTCCTGATTTCAGCCTTGGACATCCACATGGTACATTCACGTTGAATATACACATATGCACACTCACACGTGTGAATGTGCACACACATGTGAGTATACAACACGTGTAAACTCATACATATGAATGTGCATGACACACATGTGAATGTGCATGTATATATGCACACACACACACATAAAAACACTCCCAAACAGAATCACAACGAAAAGGAGATTCTTTTTGTTATTATTATTATTATTTATTCAACTGTGTGCATGTATGTGTGTATGTGCGCGCTGTCTGTGTCTGTGTATGTGTAGAACCACGGACGAATTCGCGAACCACCACGGACGCCTCCACCTCCTTCTGCCCGGGGATTCACAGGCTCCGCCCTACCAGGACCAGAAGCGCAGGCTGCCCCCGCTTCCGCCTGGTGTCTATACGTGGGATCCGGGATCCGAACTCAGGACCTTCCGCCTGCAAGGCGGAGGCTTAACCCCTGAGCCACCTCTCCAGCCCCCGAAAAGGAGATTGCTTATCCCACACCACAGATCAACTCGTGGGAAATGCGAATCCTGTGGTGATCTACCCCAAGGAGGTCCTGGGGTTACCACAGTCGCTGAGGGGAGAGCAAGACGGATGTATGGGGCTGAGAGGGCTTGGGAGTGAATGTTTAACTGGGACAGAGCTTCATTTGGAAACACAGGAAGTCCTGGAGTTGGGTGGTGGGGACAGCCGCGCAACACCGGGCATGCTCCATGTGATCGGGCATGCTCCATGTGATCGGGCATGCTCCATACAGACCGGGCATGCTCCATGCGGGGTGGGCATGCTCCATGCAGCTGAGCTCCATTGCATGATGTCTCGATGAGGGGTGAACGGTTCCTGCCCCCTTCTCATGGGGCAATGCAGACCAAAGAAGAGGCTGGTGAATCAATGCTTTGGGGTTCACACGGAAACGTGGGAGCCCTGGATGTTGCTACAGAGTGATCCTTGTGTAAGGCCAGAGCCTGGGTCCCTCGCGCTCCGGCAGAACTTTCAGGCCGCCCCTGGCAGCGTCTCCCCGCTAACCTCGGGGAGGGGCTAAGTCTTGTGTGGGCTTCTCTTTTCTACAGAATTTTTAACCTGGACAAATCAACTACACAATGGCGCATGACATGGCAGGGTGGTGATGGTCACGCCACACATATTTTAACATGACCAAACATGAATGCATGAGACCAGTCTCGAAAACGCTCCAGCACCTCAGTCCCCAGTGCCGGGAGGCAGAGGCCTGTTCTCTGGCCTAAATAGTGAGGCCAGTCAGTCAGTCAGTCAGTTCAAGGCTAGCAAGAAACCCTGTCTCAAAGGTTGAGGGTGATGAGGAGCTGCACCTGAGGGTGACCTCTGACCTCCATATGTACACACGCACTCACATGAATGTGCACACACATGCAAAAGTTGCACTCATGCAAATGTGCATGCATATGCACACCCCCGCATCGATGTGCACTCACAGCACATGCACCCCCACATCGATGTGCACTCACAGCACATACATGGCATTCACTCACATGTGCACATGCACAAATGAATATGCACACACAGAAACATGCACGCAGGGACATGTACACTCACATGCACACATACAAATATGACACGTGTACACACGAATGTAAACATGCATGTGCACACACAAAAGTGCATGAACACACGCACCCACATGTACACATGCATACACACGAACATGAACGCACATGTGGATGGATAAAAGGTGCACACACAAGGATGCACTCACACGTGCACACATACATATCAAAAGAACATTTTGCAACATGGACGCAGGCCCTGGGACGCAAAGTCCTTTCCACACCACCTTGCAGAAGCGAGTTCATTTCTGCATTGTCCGCAGCAGTGGTGGGCATGTGATGGAGACCACACAGCTGGCATATGGCTCTGGGGTCCTTGGCAGAGAAAGCTTCCTACCTGTGCTCCAAGAACTCAGGGGTGGAGACGTGGGAGGGACAGAGTCCAGATATGGGTGAGCCGGGCCAAGGAAGGGGAGGAGGTACTGCAGGGCGCACACTGGGAGACAGCCTCTCTCTCTCTCTCTCTCTCTCTCTCTCTCACACACACACACACACACACACACACACACACACACACACGGTGGGTGTTTGTTCCACCAGTTACGCAACCAGCCTCAGACTAAGAATGTGCACACACACTTCACACACATGACGGCACAGGCTCTCGAGACGGCTGTGCTTGGCGGGTAAAGGAACGTGACACCAACCTGGACAATCTGAGTTTCATCTCCGAAACTCACACGGTGGAAAGAGAAAAGCAACTCCTACAAGTTGACCTCTGACCCCCGCATCCAGGCCTGGCCCTACACACTGGGCCAGCTTGTTCTGGACATTTCTCACAGATGGAGTCACATAATATGTCCTTGGTTTCTTGTTGCTCAGTGTCATGTTATCAGCATCACGGAACATATCACTGTTTCATCTCTTTTTATGGCTGGTCCCCATGCGGATAAGAGCTGTGGCCCTCAGAACAAAGCCACATCTGAGCATCGAAGGAGAGGGCAGCTCAGGGCTAAGGTACCTGCTCAGAAGCCCAGCGACCCAGTTTGATCTTGGAAGCCCACCTTTAGGAAGGAGGCGTCCTCTGACCCCCACCCGTGTGCAAGGTACCCACGTGCTCCTCTTTCTCTCTCAGGGAAATGAAATAAAAAAGACAGGGCCAGATAATACGGAGGCGCAGCACGAGCGGGGGGCGCTAAGGAGATATCCACCCCCTTCAGACTGGGAGGACCCGCTAGGTGTGCAGCAGGTGGAAGGGCTAGGAGTGGGGGCAGGTGAACCATGGCAGAGGAGGTGTGAGCGGGCGGGACCCTGGTCTGAGGGTCTGAGGCAGACCCAGGTCTGGGAGTGAACCATCTCAGGGGGACCAGGCAGAAGGAAGCAGGCAGACTATGCAAGAGTGGAGTTTCCACAGGGAATTTTGGAATCCTGGCTCCTAAATGCATTGCAGGCTCTGGCCCCCAAAGCTTGGAACGGATTGTGGGTAGCAAGCCAGGTGGAGGGCCATGCCCAGCTGCTGTTCCCCACGCCTTCCAGCTAAAACGAGGTTGAGGATGCAGTAGCCCAGGGATGACCCACGGGGTCCTGAGAAACAATGAGGCTCATGGGCTTTTCAAGACTGTCTGCTCCCTGCCTGCTGTGTATACGGGACGGAGAACAGGGCGGTGCTTGCCCAGCATGCACAGAGCCACGAGTTCAATCCCCAGTGACTCCTAAAATCAGGCTTGGTTATACACACCTGAAATCCCAGCACTTGGGAGTGGAAGCTGGCAAACAAGGAGATGAAGGCTAACCAGAGCTGTATATAGAATTACAGGTCAGTCGGGTACATGAGACCTAAGAAGAAAGAGAAGGAGGGAGACAGAGAGAGAGATAAGGAAGGGCAGGTCGACTGTGGAGTCTGCAGAGCCTGGGGACAGAGCTTTGACTGGACAGACCCCTGTGCATCTGGCAGAGACCCCTCACAAGCGGTACTTGCAGCTCAGTTCCCACAGGGGGAGGTCAAGCCAGCTCAAGAGGGTTTGCAGAGTGACAGCAAGTACCCAGCCAGCAGGAGAGAGACGCTCAGTGGGCTGCGGACCGCCCCCTCCCCCCACGCCCTCCGCTGCAGCTACACTGGGTGGAAGGTGACGCCTGATCTCCCACTTCAATCCTGAAGTCCTTGCTGAGGAATACCTTTGGGGGCTATGGCCTCGAGGGCTCAGGTCCCAGCCGGGGAGGGGTGGGGGTGGGACGACCAAGACTTTCCACTGCGTTTTACAACAGGTCTGCAGTCCCGGCCTCTTCAAGCC
This sequence comes from Typhlomys cinereus, assembly GCA_023101885.1. Lineage (NCBI taxonomy): Eukaryota > Metazoa > Chordata > Mammalia > Rodentia > Platacanthomyidae > Typhlomys > Typhlomys cinereus. Next base: position 856,384 of record JALPQD010000275.1, read on the forward strand.
CGCCCCTCACCGGCCATGCACAGGAAAAGAAAGGGGTAGGGTAGTCCAAGCCTCTGAGCGGTGCCCCAAGGCAGAGTCTGCGTCACACTGAAAGGGACCAAGGCTCTCGTCCCAGAGCTGGGGGCAGGACGCAGGGCGTGGTGTCCCGGGGTGTCGGGGGAGACTTGAAGAGGGACACACTTGCAGCCACTTCGCTTTAGGGAGACATTCAACCCACTGCGCGCGAGGCGAGACTAGACGGTGGCGAAGGACCGGGCATCCCCAGATGTCCACTCCCTCCGGGACTCCACTGCTCCTCAAGCCCCGCCCCGCCCGTAGGGCCACAGGTGTGAGGGGCGGAGTGTGGGCATCCCCGAAGTAGGAGGAGGAGCAGGGTGGGGCGGAGTGGGCGTGGAGCTTTGTTCGTGACGCTCCCAGGCAGCCACGCGCCAGGCGTACGCTTCCTCCACGGCGCCGGGCCTGGGGACGCGCCCGCCACCATTGGTGGAACGGGAGGTCCCTGATTGGCTGAGGCCGGCCTCCTCGGGGGAAGGGGCAGAGGGCGGGACGCGGGTGCGCGGCGCGTGCTGCCCCCGGGGGTCTCGCGCGCCTCCCTGTGGCCCAGGTAACGCCTAACTGAGGACGGCCCTCGCAGGGCGTGAGGAGGGCTGGCCGCCTTTGGGACTTGCGGCTGTGCGCTAGGTGTGTGTGGGGTACCCCCAGAATACACCCGCACCTCTGACAGCCCTGGAGGTGCGGGATCTGCGGACAGCGGCGAGGACTCGCTCGGGACGTCTCCCAGAGACTGGGCGCAGCTGCACCTGCCCGGAGCGGGGAGCATCTGAGATCTGCGGACTGCGCCCTGGGGCAGGGGCGGGGTGCACTTTGCAGAAAGTGTGCGCCCGGGGGAGGGCGAAGCGTGGCGGGAGGGCGAGGCGGAGGGAGGAGGGCGTGAGAAAGGAGGCGGTGGCACGGAGGAGGGTTATCTATACATTTAAAAACGAACTGCCTGTGCGGCGCACGGGGAGACCGCACGCGCGGGACACGAGCGCCCCACGCTTCCCGGCGCCCACGGCTCTCCACCTCTGGCCTTTCTGCGTCACTGGGTTCGGGGCTCCAGAAGATCTGAGAAGCGCGCCCCAGAGAGTCGCTCGGCGGCGCGGTACCCAGGCTTCTGGGAAGCGGCCGTCCCCTACCCACCGCCCCCCGTTTCTTCGCGGGCACTTTTCTCGAAGCGCACCGAGACTCGGAGCAGGCGCCCGTGGGGTGCACGAGGGCGCGATGGACAGCGGCGCGCTGCCCCGACTCGTGCCCACCTCGCTCGGCGGCCCTGGCGCTCGCACTGGCCGGCGGAGGCCGGCGTCCCCGGAACTGCTGCGCTGCAGCCGACGGCGGCGGTCAGGCGAGACCGGAGGCGGCGGCGCGGCGGCCGTGGCGCGGCGCAACGAGCGCGAACGTAACCGCGTGAAGCTGGTGAACTTGGGCTTCCAGGCGCTGCGGCAGCACGTGCCGCACGGCGGCGCCAGCAAGAAGCTCAGCAAGGTGGAGACGCTGCGCTCGGCCGTGGAGTACATCCGCGCCTTGCAGCGCCTGCTGGCGGAGCACGACGCCGTGCGCGCCGCACTGGCCGGTGGGCTGCTGGCACCGGCTGCCCGCGGAGCGCCCGCCACCTCTCCTGTCGCCGCCGCTTCGCCCTCCTGTACCTCTTCGTCCCCAGCCCGTGGGGGCAGCTCGGAACCCGATTCCCCGCGCTCCGCTTACTCTTTGGACGACAGCGGCTGCGAGGGCGAGCTGAGCCCCGCGGAACCGGAGCTTCTTGACTTTTCCAGTTGGTTAGGGGGCTACTGAGACCCTCGCCGGACCAGGTAACTCCAGGGCGGCGGGGAGGAGTAGGGTCGGGGCTGGGGCGGCGAACCCGGCCGGGACAGGGGATCCGAGCGCAAGGCGGGCGATCGCTTCGATTTCGCTCACTCTTCATTTTCTTGAGACTTTTTCAAGCCCGAGCAAGACCGGCGTTTGTTTGTCCGGGATTGCAAAACTTCCTCCCGCGGCCGGTGGGGGAGGGGGAAGCTCGGGGAGGGGAGCGGCCGGGGCCGGTGAGGTCCCAGCGCTTGGCGGATCCCCGCCGGCTGGGGTGCTGGAGGCGTGGTAAGTTTGCATTGCAAATCGCCTCCCCGGGTCGGGGTGCGGGAATGAGTCGGCGGGAGCGGAGCCCTGAGTCACCGCGGGCCGGGCTCGATGCGTGCGCTCCGCCCCTTCGTCGGGGCCTCAGACCGAATCGAGGCACCCACGGACTCAGACTCCAGCAGCAACCAAGCAAACGAAACTGCCGACTGGCCTCGGAGGTGGGGGCGGCATCTGCTCCTGCTAACGCGTTCTGTCCGCTCAACAGCCGCAGCCCTGGACGCCCAGAAACCAGCGCCGTCCACACCCTGGTGTCTCCAAGAGACCGACCCGCCGAAGCTTCTGCCCCACGGAGTCTGGAGGGGTGCGGTGCTGAATCCTTACGGTCTGGTCCAGTCTAAACAAGTGCCAAGTGCTGACCCCCGCCTGGATCCAGCTGTAGAATTGCGGCTTCGGCAGTGACCACCGTGGGAGGCCCTGAAGTCTGGAGATTGCCCAGGAAGGGCATGGCCAGGACTTGCCGTCTGCCTTTTTTTTTTTTTTTTTTTTTAACACATGAACTGCTGAACGACTCTGCTGAAATATGAAGACTTATTTTTGTACAAAGGGTCCTTGGAGCACAATAAAAGTTGTCTCTGCCCAAATCCCAGCCCCACCATCTGGAACTTTCCAATGAGGTCAAGATGTGGACTGGTGAAGCTGGGAGGGGCTGGTGCCGGCCTGCACCCTTCACTGGTGGCTCTGATTCTGATGGGAGCCTGCTGTATGAGGAGCACTATATATAAATGACGTCTGTCAGCTATGTTTCCAGTGTCTTCCTGGGCTTGTCCCCATTTCCCACATGAGGGCCAGGCAGGCTTTAGTGGACTCCTGGCCAGGACTTTCCAAGGGCCACCTCGCCTCAGATCCACGTTGCCACCTTTAAGGTGTGTTCAGAGGTCTGAGAATCTAGTCCAGCCATCTCTCCCAAGACAGGCCAAGCTCAGAGCCTGGGGCTGTCCTGCTGGTGCTCCGCCCCTCGAGGCTGCACTCCTCTGAGGATACCTGTGTCTGGGTGCTGGTGGGAGGTGTTCTAACCCTCCACACCACTGGTCTCTGTCTCTGGGGCTGTGGTCACGGCCTAGTTTGCAAATGGTGCTTAGCCCCAGGCTCACCCTCCGGTCAGAAGTTCAAGTCCCCTGCTCGGGTACTGAGCCCCTTGGCTGGCTTTAGTTGTAGTTGCCACAGTCAAACCCTGGGAATCTCTTAATTTTTAAGATCCTTCATGAATCAGGAAGTCTGCGAAGTTTCCCAAGGAATCCCCACATTTCACCCTTCCTGCCACCCCCTCCCACTCCTCCTGCCCCCAGCTTAAGTCAGCCCATGATTGCCAAGATACTACAAGGCTCCCCACCTTTGACCCTGGCCTCTGTGGCTTTGAAGTCTCCCTGAGCCCAAAGCTCCCTTTTATTGCAGGGGTATGGGAGTGGCTAAGGGGATCCCCAGGCGGCCTTAGGGTGCCACAGACACCTCTTCAGCAGGGAGTGGCTGCAGCAACCGTTGGAGCCCTGCAAGGTGGGGGTGACCATGCCACAGTGCAGGCAACCCATGTAACCAGAGCGCTCTATATTAGGGACCCATCTGTCTCAGTAACCAGGGCTGGCAGCCCACCGCTGAACCTTGGGGCTGCAAGGGTTTGATCGCTTGAGGAGGACAGCACAGGACATTCCGTCAATGTCCACTCAACAAGGGTCACCTCGAGGGAACCCCAGCCAGGTCAACGAACCAGGTACTCTGCAGCTTCCTGCTCACTGCTTACTCAGACCACAGGGTGGTCTTGGGCTGGGGGGTTGATTGCATAGGCTGGGGGTGCAGGATCACACTCCCCATTCATGCTGTGCTCTCATTGCATTCTGGGATATTTCAAACATGGCAGAGACGTCCACCAATCACTTTTCTTGTCTCATACCTCAGCACTCTGGAGACTGAGGCAGGAGGACTGTTGTGAGTTCCACTACCTGGGTCATGGTTTCTGCCCTCCTCCTCCGCGTGGTTGTGACGCAGCTGTGGAATGTATTGTTTTTGTTTTTTTCTTTCCTTATCCAAATGCACCTCCAGGGAAGCCAGTGACCCTCACAAGCCTATGGCAACGCCCCCTTGTCTCAGCTGCTTTCCTGCCCCTGCCCCGCCCTACTACCTGAGATGGTGGCCTGTCCCAAGCCCACACTCTGCCCACTAGGGGTGGTCACCTCATGACTAGTACCTCAGCGTGGACACCAGGAAGTGTAAGGTCTGAACATCCCCTGAGCTGTCACTCAATGATGAAGTGCCTGAAGACACAGAGCTTGGCCATGGCAGGCTGGGATTCGAACCCTGGGCTTGTGTACAGTGATCTGCACGGTCCAGGAGAGAAAACACACTCCCAGCAATTTAGCATTCCAGATGAGCCAGTCTGGACAGGTTGCGCTCAGTCCCCTCCTCCCTGGGGACTGCAGCCTGCCCTAGGCCCTGCTGGGGGCAGCGGGTCTCTGCGGGAGATAGAACGCCCATTCCAGGCAGAAGGTGATCTGGCCTGGAGTGGGGGTGGGGATTGTCTCTGGACGCCCCACCCCTGCAGTGTGGCGCGTCCAAGTAGTTCCGGGGAGCTGTGATCTTTCGCAGGGTTATACTCAACCCACTTGGCAGGGGCGAGGGGGTAGGTGGGGAGGGGGCTGCAGGGGGCTTTAGGGTCCTCTGCTGCTACTGATTGCTAAGGTCCTTGCTCATCCCGCTCTCTGCATCACGGGGCCCCGCCGCCCCCAGGGTGCCTCTGGACTGACTCGGAGAGGAGCCGTTAGTCCCAGCTGTGTCCCTCCGCTCCGATCACTGACCCACACTGTTGTGGGCCGTCGACAGCCAGGGTCAGGCCTCTGATGACCCTGAGCCCCCCCCATGGGGGAATTTTTCACCAGCTCCAGGTCTGCGCGAGGGATGGAGTTCACCTTGGGCCGTGCACGCACCCCATCAGAGAGGGCCATGTTACAGAGGGCCCCTCTGAAGGCGTGTCCTCCTGGGGAAGGTGTCTCCAGAGGAGGTCAAGGCAGGCCGTGGACCACCCACTACAGCTTAGTCTTTGGGGTGGGCATCTACCCTTCAGTGGGTCTCTGAAGCCTCAACTCGGAGCACTCCGGGGACACAGAGGCAAGAGCTCACATCTCCACAATGAGGACATCAAGGGGGACCCAGTAGCTCGGAGCCCAGGGCCCAGCGGAAGTGCTGCATCCGCTCTGGGACGCATCTTGAGTTTCCCAAGGTTCATGGGAAGGTTTGGTGCCAGGCTAGCGGCGCTCCAGGGAGGGTGCTGACCTCACCGGGTGGGACACAGAGCAGCCCTGAGGTTGCTGAAAGTCACCACATGTGTTCCAAGGCCATACAGGGCCTCTGGCAAGACACCAGCAGCCTTCTGCCATGCGTGCCCACAGGATGCGTGCCCTCACTAAAGACCCCTCCCCCTGCAAAATCATCGGAGCCAGTGGACCGCGCTGGAACCATGAGTCGAAGCAAGCCTTCCTGCTTGTCCGTTTATTGCCTCCGGCATGTGGTCACAGACAGACAGCTGACAGACACGAGTGTGTCTGGAAACATGAGGTGGAAGCACTCACATGCACGCACAGTTCTGTCCTCCATGGTTCGTCTGGCTAGGGACGCTTTTACACTTGCTGACTTAATAACCTCGGAAAAGTAACAGCAATTAAAATGGCAGCTGGCTGTGTGTCTCCAAGAGGTCTCCAACTACGGACTGAAATATCTGCAAACCCCACTTCCTCTGTGCTAAGTGGGGGACGTTTTTCTGGTCATATGTCCCCCAACAATGCGATGTAACACCCATGCACACGTTATTCAGGGTGTTTTGCGTGTGTGTGCATGTATGCATGTGTGTGTGTGTGCATATGTGTGTGGGGCATGTGTACAAGACGGGACTTGGGTGGGTCTCTCTGTGGAATGCCAGGGGTGACATTGGGATCCCTCTGGGTTGCTTGACCTTCTCGTTGCTTTGCTCTGAGGATCCCAGGCTCTGCCCTCCGGGACCAGAATTACAGCTGCTGCCATATCTGTCTGGCATTTTTCCGTGGGATCTGGGACCCGAACTCCGGTGCTTGTAAGACCCATTTTAACCCCTGAGCTATCTCTGTCCAGCCCACGCCATTCAGGAATAAATATTCTTTTTGTGTGTGTGCTGCTGGGGATGAAATCCAGGACATCATACATGCCAGTCAAGTGCTCTATCCCTGAGCCACGTCATGGAAGGGGGGAGCATAAAGTACGCCATAGATGCGCACATTCTACACAAATCCACTCTTCTGTAGATGGCCCTCGGGCATCAGACACTTCGGTACCCAGGGGTGGTATTTTCCTGAACCAACAGGCCCGAGACCCAGGTGATGGCTACAGAGGTATGATGCCATCTTTTCACTGTGGCACACCTGCCCAAGACCCTAGATTCTGCTGCACAGACTCCAGCAGGCCCAAGTCTGCTCCACAGCCCTGCATGTAATTCTTGTTCCCCGGGCCTCTGGAGTGACCATGTGCACAGCCCAGTGGCTGGTGGGGAGGGTGGACCCCTCTCCCCTCGCTGTCAATGTCTTCCGTGTGAGAGGTTGTTTCCCTGTAACTGAGTCCCCAGGGAAGGGGGACGTGTCCCCTCCCTGTGAAGATATGTCCCCAGCTTGTCAGTTGTAGTAACGGGGAGACCGTGGGCTCAGCTGGAGAGACGGGCAAGTGGCCTTGTGTGGAGTGCGCCGTCGCCCTGTTCCTGAGCATGCTCTGGTCTCCCCTGACCTTCATCCACCTGCTCAGCTTAAAGAGAAACGTGGAGAAGGCTGCAGAGGTCCCACGTCAGGAAGCAGTAGTGCCATGCAGAAAGACTCCTTTGCTTCTCCTGGTCAGCAGATAGTGACTTGCTAGACTGTGTGGGAAGAAAGGGCTGAGGGGCTGGGGGGCTGATGGGGCGGGCTGCCTCAAGCAGAGTCCTGGGCCTGACCTCTTCCCTCCTTCCAAGATGCCCTTTGAGAGTCTTCAGACCTTCATCCTCCTGGGAAAATCAGCAGTTCGGCTGTGCCGAGATAACTGCTCCGAGATGGTACAAGGTGGGAGACCCCAGTTGTTGTTGTGTGGGGGTCTACTACGGCTTTGTCACTCTTTCTTCAGTATTGGGGGCCTTGTCAGGACAGGTGGGCCCATGGGTAGGTCCAAGTTGTTCCCCTGAGAACAGGATGTGGCTGGGTTCGTGGCTTCCCCAACTCAGCGTGAGCCTACAGACCGGGTCTCCCTGGGCTCGGGGGCACAAGGTCAGACCCCAGAGAAAGAGAGGCTCCAGAGGGGCCCGGGAGGACCCGTGAATGGTAGAGGACGGAGGCTGCCGTGGGGGAGGGTCCACCACCACCGCCATGTCTACCACCACCTCCACCTCCACTGCCACGTCCACTGCCACGTCCACTGCCACGTCCACCACCACGGGGCACACGTGTCCTCCTGCTCCCTCTGAGGGGTCTTGGCCTGGACAAAGATCACCTGGAGTGAGCAGAGCTCCCAGTGAGTGGCAGTGTGGTCACTCCTTCCTTTAACTGGGGGAGAGAAGGGGTGTGGGGGACACCACGCGTGCAGGTCTCTGCTGACCAGAGAGGGATGAAGACCCAACTCAGGCCTGCAGACGCCCCCAGCCCAAGCGGGCGAGGAAGGGCCTCCCGCTGCTCTAGGACTGGGGTGAGCACCATCTCGGGTTCCAGAGGTGCCGAGAGCTCAACTGGGAAATCAGCACCCCGCCCTGAGCACAGAGAGATGCTTGGGCCTGAACAGATCTCTGCCCTTCCCTTGCAGGGTCGCAATTACTCACTGCCGATGAATTCATGACTAAGCGGTGTAAGGAAACAGGACTTATTCTGTTAGGGCTCTCTGTTACAGCGCCTCGTCCAGCTGGGCGCAGAGGCCACAACACCAAGGCTGAGGAAACTGGCCACACCACGTCCACCTGACTGCTGAGAGAGGGACCATCCTCCCCTGCCAGACCAACGTGTCTGGTCAGCATACAGAAGGAGGCCAACTTCCTTACTCAGTTCTCTCCGCCTTATTCACCTGCCCGGGACGAGCCATGCCCACCACGGGCGGGGTCTCCCTATCAATCACACAATCTCCTGCAGGCTTGCTCTGGACCTAACTCAGCCGCTGAATCTTTACAAATGTGCCCAGAGCTTGAATCCTCAACTGTCAAGCTGACACCTGTATCTAACTGTAACAGAGGGGGTGGGGGAGGGGAGGTGGGCTGTGAGCAGGTATGACCCACCCAGAAGGGAGACGCCCACCTGTCCCCAGGGATCCTGCCCCCACTCCAGTCCCTCCCTCCCCAGCTTCTGGCTGTGCTGACTGGGATGACCTGGTTGGCCAGAGGTCTGACAGCCCAGGGAGCCCCAGCACCCTGCTGCCTGCCCACCGCCCACCAGCAGGTCCCTCTGCTGCCCCCTTCACATATTGCAGCATGGCTGTGAATGTCCAGGTGTCTCTGTGTCACCCATAAGTAGGATCCCAGCCATGGGAGGGCAGGGGCTTCAGGGGGCACTGGCTGCCACTCCCCAAAGCACCCGCTGCCCAAGGCCATTCAACACCAGGGGTAGTGGGTGGGGGACAGGGAAGGAGACACTTGCCCGGCATCCAGGCTGCTGCACCCCCACACCTGCACTCTGCCATGTGAGCTCAGAGACCACCAGCTCCTTGCTGGGCACCACCACTGTATCTGTGGGCAGAGCCTTAATTACTAACGTCCAAGCGGACCCTGTACTATGTGGGCGTCTTGTAACCCCTCTCCTGATAGGACCTCAAGTCACTGGGCCAGGACCACCCGGGCACCTCAGTTCAGCCTGAACCCCTCCTTAAAGACCCATCTGCAAACACAGTTGCACTGTGAGTGCATCACGGTAAGGGGAGGGGCTTCCTAGGCAGCCATGCCCCTATCTGGAGGTGACAACCAGGTCATCTTGGAGTGGAGAGGGGTGGACGGTCCCCCCTGGACTCCTCTTGTGGGAGAGACCAGTTCAGGACGGAGCACAAACACATCTTGGTCCCCCCACATGGTCTCGGGGAGACACCTGCCCAGGATTAGGATGGCAGAGGCTACGGGTGGAGGTCTTAGCCTGGCTGCGGGAGTCCAGGAGAGCAGGAGGCGGTGGGACCCTCTCCCAGGGCTGCAAGGCTGGCTGGGGGTAGGGAGTCCCTCCTACCTGTGACCTGACATGACATCGACCCCCAGGGCCACGCCGACAGACTCAGGACCCAGCAATCTCTCTAGTGGGGTGCTGAGAGCCACATCATCTGGAGATGAGGGTGGTCCCTGACTGGGATCCCGAGGCCCCCAGCCATCCACCCACCCCCGCACCTGGCCTTGGCCTGGGAGCCCAGTGCAGGCCACGCCCCCATGGCTGGTCACCTCCTGTCTTGATAAGCATGCAAATCTCGAAATGCATATGGTTAATACCCAAATGAGGGCCTGGGAGCCACCGGCTGAGTCCCAGAGGCTGCACTGGATGTTGGGGCCTCGAATATTTGTGTCTCGTTTGAATGGGGGGCGGGCAGGGCCTGAGCTCTAACAGCAACTGTCTTGTACCGTGGTTCAGAAGGATCTGGACTGAGTGCTTCACGGGTCTACCCCGCCTCCGGGTCTCCAGCCTCCTGTCTCCCCGACCCCCTCCCCCAGCCTCGTGCCTCCCCGACCCCCTCTCCCAGCCTCAGCACCCATCAGCGAATGACCTGAAACCACGAGTGTATGCAGATGCGATGGGGTATGGGACCCCAACATCTCTCTGCTGTCCCTCCCGGGGTGCCCCCGGAGGTAACAGCCTGCCTTCTGCGACCCATCTGCAATCAGCCAGGCGCCCTTAGGTCCATCTTCAGGACACGCCTGCCGTACCCCCTCAGCCTAGCCTGCTCCCGTTTCATAGGTATGGAAACCGAGGCTCGGTCGTCTTCCCATGGCACCTCTTTCCCTAGAACCTCAATAGGAGCTCTTTGGCTGGCCTGTGGATGGTGGCTGCCCTGGGGGGCCTCGGAAGTCTGCAGAAGGGGCAGTTGGCTTCCTGCAACCTGGGGGGGGGGCGGAGGAGCAGGAGTGAGCCGGGAGACCAGTTTCAGGCGGCCTCCTCTCCTCCTCGCACACAGACCCTGCTGGGCACTCTTCCTCCACAGCCTCCTGAGGCTCCCCCACCAGCTCCGCAAAGCTCTGAGGAAGAGCAAGTGGGGAGGGAGACGTGGGCTGGGCCGCCTGTCTCCACCCACCTGTGTGGCTGGCCCTAGCCACCTGCCGTCTCCACCCACCCACCGGGCGTATGCCCTCTTGCTCCGCTGTCCTGGGGATGCTGGGGAGTTTGACCAGGAGAGAGCCTGGAGGCCATGGGGGCCGTGGAGGCCAAGAAGGCCGAGGAGGCTGTGGAGGCCGTGGGGGCCAAGGAGGCCGCGAAGACCAGGCCTGAGAGGGGACAGCTCAACAGAGCCGGCCTGTGGAATGTGGAGGGGTGGGTTGCAGGACAGTGCGGAGGGGCCTTCAGCCCTCTAAGTCCTCCTGCTGGAGGGGACAGGTTACTGGAGTGTTGCTGGCTGCCTCAGTGACCACGAAGAAGATGGACAAGAGGGGTGCAGATGGTGCACACTAGAGGGGAGCGGGTTGGGGAGCTCCTCAGCTTTGGAAGCCCAGGAGCCCCGACTTCCAGGCTCTGTGGGAAGAGGCTGGGGTGGGGGGGTCATATCTCCCTAAGGTACACTTCCCATGGGGACCAGGGGGGCAAACCATGGATCGTCCCAGGACACCTGGAGCCCCTTATCTTCCAGAGCCTTCCAGCATGTCTTGCATCTGGGGTCTAGTGGAGGCCGGGTGGCTGTCCTCTTGTGGTCAAGATACCCGTCGGAGGCTGGGGCCTGGGGTGCAGGCTGATGGGGTGCATATTGACGCACTCTGCACACATGTGCATTTGGACACTTCTCCTGATCACGCCCATGTTTCCAGAGCCTGGGGCTTCCCCACGCCTGCCCCCACCCCCCTGGTCCTGTTGTCTTTTGCCACGTGCAGGGTTTATCCTTGCTAGAGTTGGACAGTCATGGTGAGTGCGTGAGCTTTTGTCCACCAAGTTGTGCTTGGTGATAAGCCTCTACGGCTGGACGCAGTGACCCGTGACGCCCACCTGAGATCCCAGCGCTTGGAAGGTTGGAGTCTCTGATGGAGACTCAGAGCACAGGAGGTGCAGGGAGACTGCCCATCACTGGCTGAGGACTGATCCAGACAGGTGTGTGTGTGTGTGTGTGTGTGAGACTGTGTGTGAGTGTAAGAGTGTGTGGGTGACTGTGTATAAATGTGTGAGCCTCTGTGTGTGTGTGACTGTGTGTTTGTGTGCGTGTATGTGCATGAGTGTGTGTGAGCCTGTGTGTTTGTGTGACTGTGTGTGTGAGTGTATGTGTGTGTGCATGAGTGTGTGAGCCACTGTATGTGTTTGTGTGTGGGCATGTGTGAACGTGTGTGTGTGTGAGCCTCTCTGTATGTTTATGTCTGTATATGTGAATGTCGAGCATTCCTGCTTGCATATATGTGTGTGTGAGAGAGGTGTCTCTCCCTGTGTGTGTGTGTGTGTGTGTGTGTGTGTGTGTAGGAGTCTCTGCCCACACCTGGGCACATGTTGTATCACTGGGTCTCTGTGCAAATGCACCAGTGCTGTGTGTGAGTGGGCTGGAGGGTACCTGCATTTTTAAAGAAAAACCTCTAGTGGTTACATGGCTGGGCAAGTCAGGACAGGAAGGGCAGTGCCCCTCCTCCTCCTCTGAGCTGTGCTGGGCCTGGAAAGCCTAGGGTAGGGGTGGGGATGTGGGGGGCAGGTGAGGACCCCATCCCTGAGGGTCACTGTCCCTTGTCCTGGGCGTGGTCTGTGACTGTGTCAGGGTGCTGGGAGGGACTGATGAGGGGTCTCTGGAGTGTTAGAGTTCTGGCCTTTCTGAAGCCCCATGACCTGGAGGTTGACCTGGTTTGTGGCTCCAGTGCTCAGTGAAGGGCGGCCCGTGGACAGGGACGCTGAGTGGACACTGAGTGCTTGTGGGCGGGATGGAGAATGCTTGGGCAGCTGAAGCCCCTGAGGGCAGAGGCTGTCTGTCTGGATGGAGAGCAGGCTGGGGCGCCCCAGGCTCACCCAGAATCCTGGAGAGGGTGGGGGCTGGGCCAGGGCAGAGCTGACCGAGTGGGGCTGGCGCCTCGGGCTCGGCTGGAATGGTGATCCAGGAAAATTGGGCAAAGCGGGTCAGCAGAACCACGGCCCCGGGGAGGGGTGATGGGCAGCAGGCCTGGCCCCACCCCAAGGCCCAGCCCCACCCTCCCATGGTGAGGGCAGCCAGCCCACCCCAGACGCCTGGGGCTGGTTCCTGTTGAACCTGTTCTGGGCGGGGCTGCCAGCGGGGGTGGATTCCAGCTTCGGTTTCTGCTCGGCTTCACCTGACTGTGGAAACGCAGTGCCCAGCCCAGGCGGCCCTGCCCAGCCCCAGCCCGAGGGCCTCATTCCCAGGAGACCACACAGCCAGGCCCTGCCTCTCCCCCAACCATGCACACAGCACCGATGCCTTGCCATTGCACAAAGACCCAGTGATACGATACGTGACCAGATGACACAGAAATGCCACACACACACTCACACATGCGCGCACACGCACATACATGCATACCTACATAGATGCAGGAGGAGACACCTCATATGCACATGCACACCAACATGCATGCACATGCACACATGCATTCATGCATGCACACATACAAGACACAGGAAGAGACACCTGACACGCACAGATACACTCACAGATGCAGGCAGAAACACCAGATATACAACACACACACACACATGCACGCGTGCACACACACGCACAATTGAATAAAAAAATCACATAGTGAGGGCGGGCAGGAGGCTCAGTGGGTAAGGGTACCTGTGACCCACCTTGCTGCTCTGGAGCCCATTACAGGGGGAGAACCAACCAACAAAAATTGTCCTCTACTTCCCATATGTGCACAGTGGCACATGCATAACCGCAGTCTTTCTTTCCCCAATAAATAAAATACTTTAATTTTTAATTGGTTTGTTCTTGTGTGTATGTGAGAGAGATTAGACAAGTGCATATGTGTGTGCGTGTACATGCGTGTGTGCATGTACGTGTATAAATGGGTGTGTGTGCATTGTGTGCAGGTGCATGTGTGTCCATATGTGTGTGTGCATGTTCGTGTGTACATGTGAGAGCATGTGTGTATGTGTATGCATATGTGTGAATGTGTGTGCATATGTGTGCATGCATGTGTGTATGTGCATGCATGTGTACGCATGCATATGCATGTGTATGTGTGCATTGTGTGTCTGTGTACAAGTGTCTGTACTCGTGTGGCACGTGCATATGTATATGTGTGCATGTATACATGTGTGTCCATGTACATGTGTGTGTGCATGCTGGTGTATGTGTGTGCGTGTGTGCATATGCGTATGAATATGCGTGCATGCAAGTGCACATGTGGGCATATGTGTGTGCATGTATTTGCATGTATGCATGTGTTTATGCTTGTATTCGTGTGTGTTCATATGTGTGTATGTGCATGTATGTGTGTATATGCATATAAGCATGTGTGTGCATTTATACATGTGCTTAAGTCTACATGTGTGCATGTATGTGCAATTGTGTGGAGCCAAAGGAATTTATCAGGCATCGTTCCTTAAAACCTGTTCCCTTTATCTTTGTAAACTTTTAAAAATTTAATTAAAAAATTTCGTGCTCCTTAAAACCTGTTCATTTTATGTTTTTAAATTTTTTAAATTTTAGTTTAAAAAATTTGTGCACATGCATTTTCGCGTGTGTGCATGTGTGGAAGATGGCACTCTGCGTGGAGGCCTGTTATGCTTACATTTTAGGGTCAGCTTGACGGCTGCAGACTGTGTGGGGCACAGTTGTGAAGAATTAGCGGTTGGTGCAGACCCCTGAACAAGTCTGCAGATCTTGCTTCATTGATGTGGAAAACCCAGCCCACAGTGAGCAGTATTGTCCAGCGGTGGACGGATAATGGGAAGTGCCAGGAGAAGGGACTTGCCTTTCCCTTACCTGTGTTGGCTGGCTGTTGAGTTCACTCTACGAGCGTACGAGCGTTGTTGCCTTCTTTGTTGCTGTTGCCAATGCTGACTCCATCCTTGGCTGAAACAGAGATCCGTCCTTTCCACCTGCTGCTGTTCACAATGCCTCTAGGGCTTGTTGCTGCTCACTGTTCATTCCTGATGTCAGAGCCCAGTGTCGTCGACCCTCTAGGAACATATATACTGGAGAGGCTGTTCTTCAGAGAACCCTGACTGACACAGATTTTGGTACCAGGAGTGGTTCTGGAGGAACAAATTATGAAAATGAATTTCTCTATTAGGCTTGAGCATATCTGGAGCTGGTTTTCCAACAAAATGAAATCCCCAGCTACTAAAGACTGCCTTAGTGATATGAAGATCACCAAAACTCTGGGTGTGAACTTATCAAAGAATTGATAAAAGCGGGGGTGATGGATAGTGTTTAGTGATTCTGTATATAATACTTTTCATAATCTAAGGAAAAATAAGGAAAATAATGATGCTGGTTGGTTGCTTTGGCATCTCTGGATAAAGTACAAAATGAGAAGGAATGTAGCAGTCTCGGGGACCCACGGAGATCCTGGGGGGGCAGTAAGCAGGCACGAAGTCAACCACACAGACTCTGGAAGTCAGGTGAGTGGCAAAGCAGGCTTGCCGACTTGCAGACTCGTTTGTTTATTGTAAATATCGGGCTGCTTGTATACCCCATCCAACATCCCATAAGTCCCAGCGTGAGCTTTTTTGCTGTGTTGTCCTGTCCGGGTTGATCCTCTCAGCCAGGTGGTTTAATGACAGCACCAGGCATGGCAGCAGGTTCTAGCTTGGGGAAGTTGCATTCCTGCATGTGGTCCATACGGACAATACAGGTCTGCCTGGTCTGCTCCTCCTACAAAGGAAAGTCTCAGAGATGAAATCACCAAGCTCAAGATGAGCATAAAACATCTAAAAGCTTCTAAGTGTGCTCTGGAAGCATCTCTGGATAAAATAGAGGAGGAAAAGAAAGACCTCAGAGATGAAAATAATCAGCTTCAGATGCGTGTAGACAGCTTGGAAGTTTCTAAGTGTGCTCTGGAAGAGAGTCTTCTCTCCAGTAGTAATAGGGCTTGAACTGCTGAAAATCAAACTCAAGCTTTATTAGATTGGCTGAGTTGCAACATAGATTAAAGTCCCAGCCTCAGAGGGTGTCTGCAGTTAAAGTCAGAACATTGATTGGAAAGGACTAGAATTCTGAAAACTGGGATGTTGATGTGTGGAAAGACTCAGAGGAGGCCTCAAATTCTGATGGGCCTCTTTATTCTGGGGAAGTGGTCTCCAGACCCTGGGTAGAGAATGAATCCCCACCCCCACCTCCTATAGCATCTGTCTCAGCCTTTGCCTGAGGAAACTAACCCTCCTTTGGCTGAGGAGGGGGTAAGGGTTTTTCCCTCAGGACAATGTTGATATTGCAGAGTGCCCACCTGTGGTTGCCTCTAGATCTACTACCAGACTCAGGTCTAAGCAGGCCCCTAGAGGTGACATAGAAAGTGTGATACATGAGGAGGTTCACTATACTCCTAGAGAACTTCATGAGTTTGGTAACACGTTCAAACAGCAGTTTGGAGAATATCCCTAGGAATGGATTTTATGGCTGTGGGATACTGATGGAAGGAGTATAAAACTGGATCAAACTGAGTTTATTGAAATGGGTCCACTGAGTAGAGATTCTAGGTTTAATGCTATAGCTCATAGCGTTAAAAATGGTGCCAAGAGTTTATTTGAGTGGCTGGCTGAAACATTTATCAGCACTTGGCCTTCTGAAAGAGAGCTGGAGACACCAGATATTCCTTGATTCAGTGTTGACAATGTGATTAAAAGGCTCAGGGAACTGGTATCCTTGACCGGATTCATCATTTAAAATCTAACTCTCAGTGGCAGTGTCCAGATGACATGCCTTTCAGCAAGACTGTATTATACAAATTGGTGAGTGAGGCCCCATCAAATTTGAGGGGCCCCACTATTGCTCTTCTCCTTGCACCTTCACTAACAATAGGTGATGCAGCTGTTCCATTAGAGGAACTAAATCCAATGGGCCCAGGTGGATCCAAGAGCAGCAGGGGCCAAGTGGCAGCATTGAATTGCCAGTGGCAAAGTGGATGTACCACCAGTAATTCACAGCATAGAAAGAACAGTACTCATGGTGGTCTGACTCGCTTAGAAGTTTGGAATTGGTTAACTAATCATGGTGTTCCCAAGAGTAAAATCGATAAGAAACCTACAAAGTTTTTATATAAGCAGAAACTTTCTAAAGCAAATGAAGGAAGGACTGTTTTAAAATCATAGTAGCAGAGAGTCATGACCTGTCAATTTCCAGATTTAAGTCAATTTGCAGATCCAGAACCCCTTGAATGAAGGCGAGGCTGGGTCCCCTTGAGGAATGACTTAGGTGCAATAACAGAGACCTTTACTATTAATCTTTCTCCTGTCCTTCCCCAAAGGGACCTATGGCCTTTTACAAGAGTGACTGTACATTGGGGGAAAGGAAATGATCAGACATTTCAGGGCCTACTGGATACTGGCTCTGAGTTGACGTTGATTCCTGGAGATCCTCAAAAGCATTGTGGCCCTCCAGTTAAAGCAGGGTTTATGGGGGACAGGTGATTGATGGAGTTTTGGCTAATGTTCGTCTCACAGTAGGTCCAGTGAGTCCCCCAGACTCATTCCATGGTTATTTCTCCAGTTCCAGAATGTATAATTGGTATAGACACAATCAGAAGTTGGCAGAATCCCCATATTGGTTCCTTGACCTGTGGAGTAAGGGCTATTATGGTAGGAAAGGCCAAATGGAAGCCTTTAGAGTTGCTTCTTCCAGGGAAAATAGTGAACCAGAAACAGTATCACATCCCTGGAGGGATCAGAGAAATTAGTGCCACCATCAAAGACTCGAAGGATGCAGGGGTAGTGGTTCCTACTGCCTCTCCTTTTACTTCTATTTGGCCTGTATAGAAGACAGATGGATCGTGGAGAATGACAGCTGATTATCACAAACTTAATCATGTTGTGACTCCAATGGCAGCTGCTGCACCAGATGTAGTTTCATTGCTTGAGCAAATTAACACATCTCCTGATACTTGGTATGCAGCTATTGACCTTACAAATGCTTTTATTTCCATACCTATTCATAAAGACCATCAGAAACAATTTGCTTTCAGCTGGCAAGGCCAGCAGTATACCTTTACCGTTCTACCTCAAGGATATTTTAATTCTCCAGCCCTATACCATAACTTGGTTCATAGAGATTTTGATCTCCTGTCTCTCCTACAAGGCATCACACTGGACCATTATATTGATGATATTATGCTGATTGGGCCAAGTGAGCAGGAGGTAGCAACTACTTTGAATTCTTTGGTAAGCCATGAGGGCATCAGAGGATGGGGAATAAATCCAAGCAAGATCCAAGGACCATCTACCTCAGTAAAATTTCTAGGAGTTCAATGGTGTGGGGAATGCAGAGATATTCCCTCCAAGGTTAAAGATAAGTTGCTGCACCTGGCCCCTCCCACCACTAAGAAAGAAGCATAATGTTTATTGGGCCTGTTTGGATTTTGGAGGCAGACTTTCCCCACTTGGGTGTGTTACTTAGGCCCTTATATCAAGTAACTTGGAAAGCTGCTAGCTTGAGTGGGGCCCAGAACAAGAGAAGGCTCTTCAGCAGGTTCAAGCTGCTGTACAGGCTGCCTTGCCACTGGGCCATATGATCCAGCGGACCCAATGGTACTGGAAGTGTCTGTCACAGATAGAGATGGTGTTTGGAGTCTCTGGCAGGCTCACATGGGTGAATCACATCAAAGGCCCTTGGGATTTTGAAGCCAGGCCCTGCCATCATCAGCAGACAACTACTGTCCCTTTGAGAGGCAGCTTTTGGCTTGTTATTGGGCCCTGGTGGAAACTGAACACTTGACAATGGGTCATCGACTTACTATGCGACCTAAGTTGTGCATCATGAGTTGGGTATTGTGTGACCCAGCAAGTCATAAAGTTGGACGGGCACAGCAGCAACCCATTATCAAGTGGAAATGGTACATACGAGACAGGGTCTGAGCAGGTCCTGAAGGGACAAGTAAGTTACATGAAGAAGTTGCCCAAATGCCTATGGTTCCTCAGCCCGTTGTGATTCCTGTTTCTAAATATGCACCTATGGCCTCCTGGGGTGTGCCCTATGATTGGCTAACTGAAGAAGAGAAGACTAGGGCCTGGTTCACAGATGGTTCTGCTCGCTATTTAGGTGCCACCCAGAAGTGGACAGCTGCAGCACTACAACCCCTTTCTGCAACAACCCTGAAGGACACTGGTGAGGGCAAGTCTTCACGGTGGGCAGAACTTTGGGCCATGTATATGGTCGTGTACTTTGCCTGGAAGGAAAAATGAGCAGATGTGTGACTGTATTGTATGGTTGGGTGGTCAGGGACTTGGAGGGAACATAATTGGAAAATTGATGAGAAAGACATTTTGGGAAGTAGTATGTAGATAGATCTCTCTCAATAGGCAAAGGACACAAGATATTTATGTCCCATGTGAAGTCTCATTAAAAGATGACTTAAGTCAAAAAGGCATTTAATAATCAGCTGGATAGATGACTCATTCTGTGGACAGCCAACTTGTTTCTCTGCCCATCCCCATCATTGCTCAATGGAGCCATGAACAAAGTGGGCCTGGTGGTAGAGATGGAGGCTATGCATGGGCTCAGCAACATGGACTTCCACCCACCAAGGCTGACATGGCTACAGCTGCTGCTGGTGTCAAATCTGCCAGCAGCAGAGACCAACGCTGAGTCCCCGATGTGGAGCTATTCCCCAGAGTGACCAACCAGCAATATAGTGGCAGATCGACTACACTGGACCACTTCCAAGATGGAAAGGGCAGTGCTTTGTCCTTACTGGGATAGATACTTATTCTGGGTCTGATTTGCTCTCCTGCACATAATGCTTCTGCCAAGACTACCGTCCATGAACTCAGAACGTCTTGTCCAAATTGTCATGGTATTCCACACAGCATTGCTTCTGACCAGGAAACACATTTTACAGCTTAGCACATGTGGCAGTGGGCTCATGACCATGGAATTCACTGGTCTTACCATGTTCCCCACCAGCTGGTTTGATAGAATGATGGAACAGCCCTTTAAAGGCACAATTACAGTGCCAGTTAGGTAGTAATGTCTGGAGGGTTGAGGTAGAGTACTTCAGGATGCAGTGTAAGCTTTGAATTGCACCCAATACATGGTACAGTGTCTCCTACAGCCAGAATTCATGGGTCCAGGAACCAAGGGGTGGAGGCTGAATGATGCCCCTTACTGTCACACCTAGTAACCCATTAGGAAAATTTTTGCTCCCTGTCCCCGAAATTGGGCACTCTGCTCATTTAGAAGTTTTGGTTCCAGAGCAGGGGATGCTTTTGCCAGGAGATATGATAAGCATTCCATTTAACTGGAAGTTAAAGTTTCCTCCTGGCTATTTTGGGCTCCTGATGCCTTTGAATCAACAGACTAAGAAGGGAATAACTCTGATAGGAGGTGTGATTGATCCAGACTCTCAAGGGGAAATTGGATTGCTTCTGCACAATGGAGGCAAGGAAGAGTATAAATGGAGTGCAGGAGATCCAGCAGGGTGACTCTTGGTGTTATTAAGGTTATTAAGGTGTGATTAAGGTTAATGGGAAATAGGAACACCCCAATATAGGCAGGATGGTAGATATCCCAGATTCCTCATGATTGAAGATATGGGTCCCTCCCCCAGATAAAGAACCAAGACCTGCTGAAGTACTTGCTGAGGGTACAGGACATACAGGATGGGTAGTGGAAGAAGGTAGTTCTAAGTATCAACTAAGACCACGTGACCAGTTACAGAGACATGGCTTACAACTGCCCAGAGCACTTCTGTTCTATTCTGTAAAGTGCAAAGGGAACCATCTAGAATTCTTTGCCCTGCTCTGAATATATAATGAGTGACAGTGAACTATAGAATGTGATATATATTTTTTAGATGTTGCTCTTTTAACTTTGAATTGATATTTCCTTATTGTGAGATGATGTTTCTATTTTATTTATCCTGTTCTGAGTTATTTAGCTTATAGTGATATTGATAAGATTTTTTATACTTAAGAGATTTCAATTTGTTAATCTGTAGGAATTTGAGAACTTTTGAGATTGAATTGAATGTATTTTGTGAATATAATATCTATGAGAATAGGGTTGGAAGGTCGTAGTATAAAGATCTATGTTTGTGTCAAGTTGACAAGGGGTGGAATGTTATGGTTACATTTTAGTGTCAACTTGACAGTGGCAGAGTGTTTGGGGCACAGCTGTGGATGGTTAATGGTTGGAATAGTCCTCTGAACAAATCTGCAGGTACTTGCTTGATTGATGTGGAAAACCAAGCCCATGGTGGGTGGTACTTTCCAGTGGTGACCAGATAATAGGAGGAGCAAGGAGGAGGGACTTGCTCTTTCCTTATCCTGTGTTGACTTGCTATTGACTTCTTAGAGAATCGTGGCCTTCTTCGTTGTTCTTGCTGCTGCTGCCTCCATCCTTGGCTGATGTAAAGCCCCATTCTTTCCACCTTGTTGCTGTTCCTGCTGCTTCTGGAGCCTGGTCTCTAGGCCTTGCTGCTGTTCACTGTTCATTCCTGATGTTAGGGATCTTTCTGTCAAGAATGAAGCCACTATAGGCAACAACTACTTTGAAGGACACCTTTTTTATTGCGAGTTAATTACATTCTAGAGATTCTTTTCTTCAGAGAACCCTGACTAATACATGGCCAAAGGATGACATCAGGAATCGCCCTGGATTGCTCTGCCTCCTTATTGCTTTGCTCTGGGGTTTCCCAGACTCTGCCTTCTACAGCCAGAAATTTTTACATGGGATTTGGGGATCTGAACTCAGGTCTTTTTGCTTGTGAGGCAGAGACCCATCCCCATCCTCCCAGACCCATTTCTAGCAAGTTCAGATACACTGAGGCAGTGGCCTTGAGCGCCTGCTGCCAGGACTTCCCGCTGTGACAGGCTGCTCCTGGACTGTGGCCAGAGCAAACTCACCCCTCTTGTGTTATTCACCCTTATGGGGAGTGTTTAGTCACAGCAACATATGCGTCCACTTAGAGAAGAAAACCTTTAAGTGCAACTAAGCCCAAAGTGTCCCATTTCTCACACGGGTGATGCTTGCGTGTCCAGCATGCACAGCTGTCCCGTGTGCACAAGTGTCCTGTTGGGAACTTCTCTTTACCCTGCCTGGCTGTCCTCAGCACTGGACTGCTGTCCCCAGAGGACATCAGACAATGTCTTCATGTCATGTGTAAGTGTGTGGCACAGAGCAGCTCATATCAAAGAGCTGCTGGGCTCCAGGGGAACAGAGCTGAGGAGGCTGCCCTAGCCATCCCAGAGACTTTTCCGTTTTCTTCTACATGTTCTACAGTTGCTCTGCACGTGGAGCCCTAGGATTCACGGTCTGCAAGGAGCGAGCTATGTGCGATTAGGTTCATTTTGCTTGTGCATGTGGATGTTCAACCCATCTAGAGTCAAGTGCCAGCAAGACCGTCCTGGAGGAACTGGGGAGGCAAGGCAAATTACAAGGCACAGAGAGTGTCTGAAGCTGACAAGATTCACAAGGCTGTTCCCCAAGGATGCACGAGTGAGACGGGAGACTCTCCAGTTAGACATGGTCTGCAGGTGGAGCAGAGCCCCTTGAACAGCACGGTGCATCTCCCCACCCACGCTGGAAGATGCACCTGCCTGTGAGGTACCCACACTCCTGGGAGTGACCCCCACATCCTCCTGTAGTGACCCCCACCACGCTCCTATTAGTGACCCTCACCACATTCCTGTAAGTGACCATCCACCTCGCTCCCGTGAAGAACCCCTCATTGCTTTCCTCTAACTTCACACCCACACTCAGGTGAGTGACCACACCCCCCGCCATGTTCCTGTGAGGTACCCCTCACTGCTGTCCTCTATCTCCCACCCACACTCCTGTGAGGGACCACTCACTTATATTTCTCTAAGTAAGAACAACACCCCCCCCCCCGCTCAGTCAGTTGGACTTGGGTGGGGTCATTTCTTTGATCTGTCCATGATGCATTTGGGGTGAAGCAACGTGTGTGCCCTTCTCCACGGTACAATACAACACTGTCCTTTCTCGGCCACACTTAGGCGCTAACACCCTCTCTACCAGGTGACCACAGCTGACCACACTCACAGGGTCTGCTTCTGGGACCTCCCTTCTACCCCACTATCCGTAAGTCGACCCTCTGCCCAACACCGCTCTATCACTACGTTACTCTTTCTACTGCCACTACTTAGTTACTGTAGCTTCAAGTAAAGTCAGGAGAAGGGGAAACTCACAATGAAATCAGGACCTGCGAGTCTCTAATTCATTCTTCCTTTTCTAAATGGTTTCTTTGTGTTTCCATATGAAGAATGTTATGTGTACTTATTATTACTGTTATGTGTGCGTGCGTGCACATGTGCATGTGCCCGAGTGTGTATGTGGAGGCAGAGGGCAAGTTGAACAACTTTGTTCTTTCTTCCCAGTTTGTGAGCTCCAGGTATTAAACTTAAGACTTCAGGCGTGGCAGCAATCACCTATACCCACAGAGACGTCTCACAGGCCTTCCATATGATTTTTTCTTAAAAAAAAAATCAATTTGTCGCTGTCTTTAAAGAATCCCTATTGGGATTTGTGAATATTTTAGGTGAATTTGAGAAGAACCTATCTCTCAATATCCAATCTGTTTCTAAAGCCTACACATTTTTTTTTTGCACATCAGCATTATATTCTCACGTTTTACAGTGCACTGGGCCCCCCCCCCCTTTTTTTTTGCTAGCAATCTTCATGAGGTTACACAAAAACTATAACTTGTGTGGAGACACAATCGATTCCAAGACAAAGCTAAAGTGATAACAGGGCTTGGAACAACGCCTACAAGTTCTTGGGGGAGGCGAATGTCTGTAGCAGGAGGAAAACTCAGGGAGATGATTGTGTGTATCAAAGAGTATCTTGGAGGTCTCTAAAAAAGGCAAACACGGAAACTGTTTCTTCGTGGCACTGGGTGGTAAGGGAGGACTGTGTTAAAACGAAGGTGAATTTTACAGGGACAGCAAATTTATGTTTAGTGTCATGGTTTCGCTTAGTAAGTAGCCCTTTCGCAGCCGCTGACGGGCGTGAAGTCAGCTGCACATGACACACCAGCATCTACCAGGCAATGCGGGACTTTCACCTGGAGGTACTTGTTTTCTGCTACAGAGTCAGCAGCTAGAACGCCCCCCTCTCCTCCCTCTCCCAAGACCATGGTCAAGTTCACCTGCCGGCACCAAGGACCGTGGGAGAGGAAGATAAAAGAAAAGAGCTTTTAAAGTGAAGACGCTCCCAGTCGGGGGACTTGGTCCAAGTGCTGCTCAGCCTTGAGTTCACGGCCAGGCATCCGGCGGCATGACGAGCGCCTCCTCACTGCTCTTGGGCTGGTCCTTCTCGGCCTCCTTCTGGGCCAGAGCCGAGTTGAACGTCACCTTCACCACGGTGCGGCCTGGGGTGCCCTGCGCGGGCGGCATCTGGGGGCGCGGGCTGCGGGCTCCTGGCCGAGAAGCCCCTCGTCGGCCGGGCGCTGGGCACAACACGGCCGCGGCAGAGCGGAGGGCAAGGCGGCTCCCGCGGCTTGGCGCAGCTCAGTTCTCAAGCTTACACATTTTTTGCACCTACACATTTTTGTTATAACTTTCATTTTGGGGGCATAATTGTAAGCAGAGATTTTTTGAAATTGTAGGATTCTAGCTATTGCGGGGTGCAGGCTGGCACTTTGCTTTGTAATTGACTCCTTGCTGATGTCTTCACAAACTGTCTCTTCAGCTCCAGGAGCCTCCTGTCTGGTGGGGAAAGTGGGGGGACCTCCACATCACACTCCAGTTACTGAGCAGAGTTTATTTCTTCCTTTAAGATTCACGTTGCTGCTCTGTCCTGTGATATCACGTTTGCTGAGTCCCCAGCAAAAAACATGGGAGTCCTGCTGACGGTGTGTTGCTTATAACCGTGTTTTTGTACTCGTGCATGTGTACATGTGTGTGCTTACATGTGTATGCATTCACGTGTGCAATGCATGTGTGTATATGCTTGCATATATATGTGTGTACATGCATGGGCATGCATGCATATATGAATGTGAGAGCGTGTGCACTTGCAACTGTGCATGTATGTAATATGTGTGTGCCCATGGATGCACGTGTGCATGCATGTGTGCATGCATGTGTGTGCATATGTGCATGCGTGTGTGCGTGCATGTGGATGTGCATCATTCTTGAAGTGGGAAGATTAGGGGGGAGTAGAGACGAAGCAGTGAGCTGTATTCCTGCAGACAGAGTAGAAGTGAGCTGTGCTGCTGGGGATGGGCGGCCCTTGCTTGGGCCCCTGGTTGGTCTGGGCTGGGTCAGGGCTTATCACCACGCGACCCCCCCACCACCAGCGAGTGTCACACCTTCCTGAGTCCTTTGCAGTGGTGATATCTTCCCCATGGTCCACCTCCCGTCACAAGTGTGACCTGTGGCCTCTGCCCCGGAGGGGTCTGGTCTGCCCGCCTAGCTTCTGATGCCCCTTGTCACATGCTGCTTGTCAGCAGGTCAGGGCTGTGGGATCTGGGGGCCCATTTATCTGTCTGCTCCTGGGTCTGTGGGTCCTGTGACCTCTGTCTTCTTGAGGCTCCTGGTCCCCTCTGAGATTCACAAGTCATCCAGCAAGTGGGTCGTTAGACTCCCTGGCTTCGGTGCATCCTGCTAGCACCTCACTCGCAGAGAGAGGTGAGCACGCCTGCCCACAGTGGAGGACTTCTGCTCAGAGCAAATAACTTCAGGTGAGTTTGTGCCCGGGAGGATGCGGTAGTGATCTAGCTGGCGGAGAAGAGGTTTGTTCAGGCCTGTGGTTTCAGTTGGTGGTAGGCGGCTCCCGCCTTTCTGAGCCTGTGCTGCAGGGGAGCCGGTGGAGGAAGGAAGGCTGAAGTGGGAAAGAGCTGGTCACCGTGCAGCACAGGGAGAGGACGTGACTGTGGGGGAACGCACCTTTTCACGTCTCCCACACACACTCTGGAGAGACGGCTCCATGACCCTCGCGTGTGAGCGTGAACAGTGCTGTCACAGTAGATGCAAGTGTCAGCTTGACACTTGAGGGTTCAAGCTCTGGGAAATCCCAGTGCGAAGCAAGAAGGAGGTAGAAGCAATTCAGGATGGTTCTTGAAGTCACTCTTTGTCCTCCACAGGGACACACAGTGCCCTCTGACACACACACACACACACACACTAAATAAATAAATAGAGTCAGTGGTTGAATTACGCCCTGAACAAGCCTGCAGGAGACTGAGTAGTTGATGGGGAAGTTGCAGCCCATGGTGGGCGGGGTTATTCTCTGGGAAAACCTGCAGGAGCCTGTCTAGTGGATGGGGCAGACCCAGCCCATGGTGGGTGGGACTAGGCCCTGGGCAGGTGAATAAAATACAGAGAGCTGGTTGAGAGAGTTGGCATCCTTGCAGTCTGCCAAGTAAGGATTGTCCCTCTTTCAGCTGTTACAGGGACATGGTGTGGCCAGTTCCCTCTGCCCTGGTGCTGGTATGAGCTCTCCTGCTAAGATGGACAAATTGTAATCAGGAATCACAAGAGAATAAACTCCTTGTTCCCTTAAGTCATTTGATGGTGCTTTTATCAGCAACAATGCAAGGTGAGCTACTACACTGGGCCAGACATGCAGATTCATTGTCCCTCTCTCAGTCGTTAAGTGGATGTGGTGAGGTCAAGTTCCCTTGACTCTTGGTGTTGCTGTGGGCTCTCCTGCCAAAATGGACAAGGAACTGTAGCAGGACTATGTTAATTCAGAATAAAACCTTTTGCCGCTTTAAGCCTTCTGGTCGTGGATTTACTGCAATGCTGCGAGCTAACTTCAATAGGTGGCGATCAGAGTCCCGGTGCCCATGTCAATGCTGAACAGGTGTGGTGGCCTCTCTGTTATGTCAGCTCCAGCAAGACAGAGACAGGGGATCCCCGAATCCAGCTGCCTAGCTAGACCAGCCCAATTAGAGGCCTCTGGGTTCAAATGAGAGATGCTTATAAAGTCAGGGAGAAAGCATATAAAGTGAGGTTTGATCCAGGAAAACACCCGGCCCACGTGTGTGCACACAAACATGTCAACCTCTGGCCTCCACATGTGTGCAGACAAACATGTACCCCAACACGAATGTGCACTTGCACACATACTAACAGGCACACACACATGTATGTCATATGCGCACACACATGCAAAAATAAATTAAGCCATGTCTCTGAATGACTTACAAACCTCAACCAGTCCCCGCCTCCTGGCAGTCAGTGACCAACCGGTCAGTCTGTGGATGGTCTCGGCACTGCAGTTGCCTTCTTCCGTAGTGTCACTGGCTGGGGGGCAAGCCTGCGCCCTCTTCCCTGTCTTTTGGGGGGACAAGCAGATCCAGCTGCTGACAGACAGCGATGGCCATTTCCCTCTGGGTCCGCCTGGCAGGGATGTGCCCCGAGATGTGCCAGTGAGTCCAGAAGATTCCTGCAGATCTGCAGTGGGCGCTGAGCAATGTCTTCCCAACCACCTCGTCCCTCTGAGGATACAGGGACTGAAGACGTTTCCTCCAACTCGGTGGTTTTAGAGCAGCCATGCTGGGATGGTCTATGAAGGTCTTCAAAGTTCTGAAGTTACCTGAAGGAACACACTCTTTGCCAACTTCCCCCAAGATGAAAGGATATAGAGATTAGTCTCCACTGTAGATAAAAGGGGCACACAATCAACTGGGCCCCGATATAAACAGACCAATGAGAGGTAGAGGACCAAAAGCTCCAATCAGGTTTGCAGAAACTGGAGCTAACCAATAAAGAAAAGCCTCTTTTTCCCGGGCCTGACTAAGGATATAAATATTCTGGACCCTGGCAGCCATCTTTGGCGCCCTTGCCCCTCATGGTACTCCACATTTGGAGTCCATGAATTTTTTCCTAGCTCTTTGCCCCCAGGTATTCCATGCCTGGAGTCCATGAGTTCTCCAGGGCTCTCTTGCCCCTCATGGATTCATGTCTGTGAGTTCCATTCTTCTCTCTCCTCTAATAAACCCTGCCTTAGTCCTTTACACACATTCTTCCAAACAAGAACCTGGACACATATAGATCCCAGGAGAGTGACCCCATATCACTTGAGCAGCTAGCCAGGAGACCATTTGGCAACTGCAGCCAGGAGACAAGCAGGAGAGGCAGATTCCACACCCGAGGCTGTCCTGGACCGTCTGCAAGCCAGATGAGGAGCTGCAAGGGTGGACGCAGACATCTTGGGTCCCCAGCCACGGGGCTGCTCAGGCGGCCGTCTGGGGTCACCTGAATCCCTGATGAGAAGCAGCTCACGGCAAGAGACGCTTCCCTCTGCTGCCGTCTTGGGGGCGGCAGTGGCGTCGTGGCGGCAGAAGCTTCCGGCAGCTGCTCGCTTGCTCACATCTCAGTAGACTGGGAAGCACAGAGACCAGGCAGAAAGCAAAGCCCCGACCCTCCAGTGACCTGCTTCCTCCAGCAAGGTGTCCCCTCCCAAAGCTCACCAGCAGCTGGGGTCTAGGTATCTGTGATGGTCAGATCTGAGTGTAAACGGTCGCGGGCTGTGTGAGGCACAGCTGTGGAGAGTCAACAGTTGGAGCAGCCCCTGAGCGAGTCTGCAGGTACTTGTTCAATTGGCGTGGAAAACCCAGCCAGTGCTGGGTGGTGCTTTTCAGTGGTGGACAGTAATAGGAGGTGCAAGAAGGAGGGACGCGCTTTTCCCTTATTCTGCACGACTTGCTGTGGGTTCACTTTTCGAGCCTTGTTTACTTTTTCCGCTTCGTTACCTTCTTCGCTGCCGCCGCCACCTCCATCCTTGGCCGACTCAGAGCTCCATCCTTCCCACCTCGCTGCTGTTTCCGCTGCCTTTGGAGCCTGGTCTCTGGGCCTTGCTACTGTTCGCTGTTCATCACCAACATCTTCAACCCTCCACTGCGATAGAGGCTCGAGACCTTCTCGGGATCCTTTGGCCTTGTGAGACATTCTGGTCAAGAATGAAGCAGCTACGGGTGGCTACTTTGAAGGATTCTACCTTTATTGTGGGTTTACTTAATAAAGTGTTTATACACACACACACACACACACACACACACACACACACACACACACACACACTACATTCTAGCGATTCTGTTCTTCAGAGCGCCCTGACAATACAGTGTTCAAATTAGGAAGCCTGCGAGGAATGGTTCACGCCCAAACCGTTAATGCTTGGTTAGCCTGGCTACGTGATTATCTGTTTTTATCAATATTCTCGAGGAGCCGTTGGTCACGTTCCTTTTATCTTTGTTTTTCTGTTTTTAATTTCACTGATTTTCCCTCTAAGTGGTTGTTAAAAATGAAGAGGGGAAAGGAGGGGGGGGATGGGAGACAGAACTCGAACCCAAGCTTTGTCCATGAAGACTGAAGTTTATTTGGGAAGCGCCTCCAAACTCCAGCGAGGGAGGCAGCCATTTCCCAGAGAGATGGAAATTGCTGCTGACTTGGAGCCAGGGGTGCAAGCTGCTAGCAGCTGGAGTGCAGGGGACCGGGTTTCGGTCAAAAGCTGCTAGCAGCTGGAGTGCAGGGGACCGGGTTTCGGTCTGACCGGTTGGTTCTGTCCCAGAATGACTAAGAGTCGGTCCAGCTGTCTGTTTCTTTATCAGGTCTTGTTAACGTGCTTGGCGGGGTCTCCAGGTCTCTTTCTGATCTCAGATCTCTGGTCTGAGGTCTGGTTCTGGATCTATCAAAATCAGACTCTCGATGGATAAGAGAGAAAAAATGGATAGGTTTGGGAAGTGGGGAGATGGGGAGACAAGGCGACGGATCTCGAATCTTGCTAAGCAGCTTCCTGCTGGTGAGAGGCGTTTTGAAGGTTGTTGGGAGGCTGGTGAGGAGATTAGTTGATTGAATGTTCTAGATGTGATGTCGCCCGTTCAGTCTTGGATGTAGTGGAGGAGTCAGGGGGCTAGGAGAATAAAAGAGGTCGCCATTAGTGGGCCTAGAAAAGGAAGGGATTGAGGTTTTACACCATTCTTGAGGCCCCCATTCAGCCAGAGGTGGTCAGGAGGTCTGTTTTTCCTGGTGGCCTTTGTGGTGGGCTCCTGGTGGGTTTGGAACTTGCTGGATGCAGCACAGGCGCTGGGTCTGTTTTCTCAGTGCATGTGGTGTCTCCACGTAGGCTTTCTGGCCTTGATTTCCTTGATCCCTCCTTGTTCTTACTGCCTGTGGACATCTTGCCTATATTGTTGCCTTTCGAGGCATTTGACTGCTTGGAGGTGGGGGAGGGGGACTGTTCTGAATACTTCCTGCTGAGGAGGTTGCAGTCGAATGTCCTCAAAAAAAAAAAAAAAAAAAGGACCAGAGGAATCGAGAGGGCCACGTGGACCATCAGTTTTAGGCTTAGTGGAGTTTAACCTAAAGGAGACAAAAATTGACAAGAAGGTTGTTTTCTAAACTGTTTCATTGTGAGGGTTATTAAGAGAGCCACAAGGAGATGAGGTAAGGATTAGGTGATTGAACGTTCTGGACGTGATGTGCCGATTCTGGGCACAGTGCACGAGGCAGCATGCCTCTTTAGTTGGAATAAAAAGGTGGTGGTTGTTGCAGTCCGCCTGCATGGTTGCAGATAAATGACCATCAAACAGCTTAAGGGAACCAGGGGTTTGTTTCCTTACGACAGTCCGGTTACAGTTCTCAGTCCAGCTTCACGGGAGAGCACACACCAACACCAGGACCTAGGGAACTGGCCACACCATCACCACATAACGGCTGAGAGATGGACGATCCTTACTTGCCAGACCAGTATGTCTGGCCAAGTGAACAGAAGGATGCCAACTCTCTCAACCAGCTCTCTGATTTATCCAGGACCTAATCCCACCCACCATGGGCTGGGTCTTCCCCATCAGCTGGACAATCTCTTGCTCTGGGCTTAACTCAACCATCAACTCTCCACAACTGTGCCCAGAGCTCAAACCTCAACATCAAGTTGACACCTGTGCTTAACTATGACACTCCACCCCTTGTCAACTTGACACAAAAACAATAGCACTTTTAAACTGTAACCTTTCCTTGTCCCCACAGATGTTAAAATATAAATACATTCCATGGACAAATTTAAAATGTTCTCATTAAAACTTCAGTTCCAACATTTTAAAAGTTCAAAGTTTTTTAACTCTAAAAGGATATTAAATCAGAATAAGTTAAGTACTTTAAAACAAAGAAAACATTAAAAGAGAAGTGTCATAGTTAAGCACAGATGTCAACTTGACTCTTGAGGGTTTGGGCTCTGGGCACAGTTATGGAGAGTTGATGGTTGAGTTAAGCCCAGAACAAACCTGAAGGAGATTGTCTTGTTGATGGGGAAGATCCAGCTCATGGTGGGTGGGATTAGGTCCTGGATAAATCACAGAAAGCTGGTTGAGAGAGTTGGCATCCTTCTGTACACTTGGCCAGACATGCTGGTCTGGCAAGTAAGGATTGTCCATCTCTCAGCCATTATGCGGTGATGGTGTGGCCAGTTCCCCCGGCCCTGGTGTTGGTGCGTGCTCTCCTGTCAAGCTGGACTAAGAACTGTAACCAGGAATCGTAAGAGAATAAACCCTTGTTCCCTTAAGCTGTTTGATGTTCATTTATCAGCAACTATGCAGGTGAACTGCTACAAGAAGGATCTTGATACAATAAGAAACATTTAAATTAAGGTCAAAGTCCAGCAATTTACCGCTATCCTGTACTTCAATGTTCATCTTCTGTTGCTTATCATGTAATCATGATGCCTCAAAGATTTTAGGAATTCCCAGTCCCTGTGTGCAGCTCAAAGTTGTAACAGCAGAGCTCCTTTGAACCAGGCTGAATCTCCACTTCCAGCAGTCCTCAGCATACATCCCACGGTTCTGGCATCTCCAACACTCTGAGTTCGCCTCTGCAGCTATAAGCTTCACCTTCTCTCGCAGGAACTCTACGCCTACCACTTAGTGCCAAGCTTTTGCTGCTTTTCCATGAACCCCTCAAATCATTCACCAAAGCCAGTACCACCTGGGGACACTGCCAGATTCCGAAGCAAAGTTGAAACGTAGCTCAGTCCACTGGAGCTACAGCTGTACCAACTTTAACAAGCTGATGCTGGAAAAGCCCCTTTTAGCCCCTTTTAACATCCAAAGGGCAAGAAACGGCTTTAACTTGGGCTTTCAGCCCCTGAAGGAATTTGAGTTTCCAAACCATGAACTTGCCATACGGTGGTTTTCACGTCTTCCACTGTCTCAGTACAAGTCACTAGGTTTTCCTTCACTGATACTCATCTCTCCAACAGCAGCAGATACTCTGCTGCCTGCCCTTTGCACATCCAAACCTTCAAGGCTGCCGACACAGCTCTCTGACAAGCAAACCAGTCCATTGTCTTTAAATTTAGCTTTATCAAATTCCTTGTTCCCCTCATCACAAATTGGGCCCAAACAATCTCTCTCAGCAATTGGCCCACTAAACTCTGAAAAATGGTGATTTGTAAATCTGCAAAGTGAAAATTCTCAAGCATTTCCAACTTTGTCCAGCAGAACCATTCAAAAGCCACAAAATCCACATAGTCAGATTTATCAGCAACACACCACTTCCTGGGTACCAAATTCTGTTGTAGTCCACCTGCATGGTTGCTGATAAATGACCATCAAACAGCTTAAGGGAACAAGGGGTTTATTTCCTTACAACAGTCTGGTTACAGTTCTCAGTCCACACGTACCAACACCAGGGCCGAGGGAACTGGCCACACCATCACCATGTAACGGCTGAGAGATGGACGATCCTTACTTGCCAGACCAGCATGTCTGGCCAAGTGAAGAGAAGGATGCCAACTCTCTCAACCAGCTCTCTGTGATTTATCCAGGACCTAATCCCACCCACCATGGGCTGGGTCTTCCCCATCAGCTAGACAATCTCCTTCAGGTTTGCTCTGGGCTTAACTCAACCATCAACTCTCTACAACTGTGCCCAGAGCTCAAACCCTCAATAGTCAAGTTGACACCTGTGCTTAACTATGACAGTGGTGGACTTTTGAGGGGGTGTGAATGGAAACCTGGAAGTGTTTTAAAAGATCTCTCCCCTGGAGGACATAGGGCATTCAGACATTACAGTGAAGGGGTGAACTGAGGCCCCAAATTGGCATGTGAGAGGGACTGTTAGTCTGGACTGCAAAGGGCATCCCGTATGCCTGTGATGGAAAAAGGGGAGGGATAGGTGGGCCTGTGTTGGTCAGTTGATAGATAAACAGCTGGTCCCAGTGTCCAGGACAAAAGGTATTTTCTCCTGGCCACTGTTCCTCCTACCCAGAGTTTAGACAAGCTGGCTTGGTTGCCAATGGGACAGCGACCTTGGAGTAAGGCTTGAGGGAAGGGGGTCAGGAGAGAGGCTGTGGAGGGGCCCCTTGATGTCTCCTGGGGCAGCCCATCTTCCAGTGACCCCAGTGTCCACAGGTGGGACCAGCCCTTGTGGGGCACTGGGGCCTGGGATTGGGGCACTCCCTTGCCCAGTGTCTGTTTCTGTCACATTGGAAACACTGTACAGGGATCTGACCCACTTCATGTACTGACGGGGAGGGCAGCGGTCGACCCTGGAGGGTGGAAGCTAAAAGTGGACAGTGGGCACGGCACTCCCTCCCGTCCTGTTTTCTGCCTCTCTCTTTTTTTTGCTCTTCTCCCTTTTTGATTCTTCCTCTCGATTGCTAAAAACCTCGAATGCCAATGAAGGTCTCCCCTTATAAAGTGGCCTGTACAAGAAGCGTGCCTTTGGGGGAAGAAGGGGCTATGCTTGAATACTGGAGATGGCTTCAGTGGGGCGATTAAGAGAAAAGGCGGGATTTTCAATTGGGGTCTGAGTAACTTCTTTGGTTTTTCCATATTAACCCTGGGGTGCATGTTCATTTGCATGCTCTCTGTTAAGCAATTAACATGAAGGAGATGCATGAACCAGTGGTCTGACGGGTCCAGTTTGGATCTACTAGAGGGACAGCTTCTTTTCTGTCTGGGAGCTGAATGATCCGATGATGTAATCTCTGCATATTCTCGGCTGCTTTCCAGATTTGAGCTTTTTCCATTTGCGACTGTGAGGATAGAGCAAATGTCCTTCCAGGTTAGAGAGCAAATTTGACAAATGAGGGCGAATTGTTTCTGGAAGTGCTGGGGATTTCCTGAGAAGGATGCTAGCTTTACTTCTATATGGTCCATTTCAGCAGTGGTAAGTGGGACATGAACCCTGGTTAGACCATCTCTTCCTGCCACCTTACGTAACAGGAACATGTGGGGCAGGTAGTTTGTGGGAGTGGGAACAAGTAGTTGGGGGAGAGGGCAAAGGAGAGGGGGTTTGGGGAAGATTAACAGGAGACTCAGAAGCGGGGGCGGGAACAGAGCTAGTGAGGGGCTGAGATGGAAGGAAGGGTGTGGGAAGGGGCAGAGGGAGTTGGGACAGAGGAAGAGGAAGGTGAAGAAGCGTTGTAAAGCGGTGGTTCATCAGCTGGGTCAAAACTGAGGAGGCAGGAGGAAGAAGATTTTGGGGGGTTTGAGAAGTGGTGGTCTGAGATGGGAAGTTGTGGAGGTAAAAAAATCCCAAGGGCACAAGGGACCTCTGACCCTCCATTTCGCTTGAGGGATTTGTCTTGGAGAATATTGAGATCAAAAGTGCCAAACCTGGGCCAATGATTGTCCAATTCAAATCGGGGCCAGATTTTGACCATAAGAGTGCTAGCGTGGACGTTGAAGGTCTCTCAAGTGAAGTTCCCTCAGATGACTCTTTAGACAGGCCTAGGACGTGTCTTTAATTGATTGCTCATGTCAGGAGTTGAGACAAGGTAAACAAAAAGAAAGCTTGCTGTCCCACAACACGGCCCTGTGTCTCAGGAGGTTTCTAGGAGGGACATCCCCCAGCCTGTTAAACAACCAGTATGAAGCAGCCAAGTTGGAAGTCTCCCAGGGTCTACAATAATCTTTGTTGGAAATGAGTTTTGGAACTCCCAGAATTCCAAAAACTCAGTCCAGCAGAGTGGAGGATTTCCTTGTAGGAGTTCCCACAATCTCCATTGGGGCGCCTCTGAAAGACATTGCCGAGTGAAATTACCAAATTACCTTGTCTCCAGCAGGCGTGAGGGATGCGTAGTTGATTCGAATGGCAAGGTGACCACTAAGCGGGCACTCTGGGTCTTGTGGTAGAGGGGGGAAGAGGAAGGGAAGAGAAAGTTACTGACAAGCTAGGTTTAGCATGGGTACCAATATGACTGTTCATCGCTACGCAGCTGCACCTCCACGCGGTCAGGACATTGACCACCGTTCCAGATTATTAGAGGGCAAGGTGGACATCCAGACCTCCTGGTGGATCTTCGGTAAAGATGGAGACAAGAGAGGGGTCTGGGGACAGCCAGGAGCGACCCTGAGAGATGCTCACACTGGTAGTTCTGGGTCAGGGGACCATATGTTAGAAAAGAGGAGAAGAAAGAGGGAGAGGAAGGGAGATCGAACTGGAATCCAAGCGTTGTCCACGAAGACTGAAATTTGTTCTGGAAGCTTCTCCAAACCCAGTGAGGGAGCAGCATTTCCCCATGAGATGGAGATTACTACTGCTTTGGGGTCGGGGATGCAGGTGTTTAGCAGTTTGGATGCAGGGGAAGAGTCTGTCCAGTTATCTGTTTTCTTACCAGATCCTCCCGATGTGCTTGGTGGGGGCTCCAATCTGGGGTC
The DNA here is from genome assembly GCA_023101885.1 of Typhlomys cinereus. NCBI lineage: Eukaryota > Metazoa > Chordata > Mammalia > Rodentia > Platacanthomyidae > Typhlomys > Typhlomys cinereus. The sequence continues at coordinate 891,389 of JALPQD010000275.1, forward strand.
TGGTTCTGAATCTATCAGTGCATTGATTTCGTGTTTATTTGTCTGAGGCTCAAAATAGAACCTTTTCTTTTTTTAATGTGTAGGTGTATGTGTGTAGAAGAAGGCATAGTGTGTCTGTGGAGGCCCAAGGGTGACATCAGGAAGCATCCTGGATTGCTCTATTTCCTTATTGCTTTGTTCTGGGGTTTTCCAGGCTCCACCTTCCAGGCTCCTGCCACTTCCTTCTGGCATTTTATTTTTTTAACATGGGATCTAAGATCTGAACTCAGGTCCTTTTGCTTGTAAACCAGAGGCTTTAGCCCTTGAATCATCTGTCATAGTTAGACACAGGTGTCAACCTGACTGTTGAGGGTTTGAGCTCTGGGCACATTTGTAGAGAATTGGTGGTTGAGTTAAGTCCACAGCAAACCTGCAGGAGATTGTCTAGCTGATGGGGAAGCCCAGCCCATGGTGGGTGGGACTAGGCCCTGGAATAAAATACTGAGAGCTGATTGAGAAAGTTGGCATCCTTGTGTACACTTGGCCAGATATGCTGGTTTGGCAAGTAAGGATTGTCCCTCTCTCAGCTGCTACGTGGAGATGGTGTGGCCAGTACCCTTGGCCCTAGTGCGGTGTGAGCTCTTCTGCAAAGTTGGATGAGGAACTGTAATCAGTCTATTGTAAGAGAATAAACTCCTTGTTCCCTTAAGTCTTTGATAGTGATTTAACAGCACCCTGTGGGCAACTGTGACACCATCTTTCCAGTCCTCAAGAGAGAACCCTAAGTTACTGATCCTAGATCTTTCTTTGATCTAATATATGCATTTTTTATAGAGTAAGACCTTTGCTGAATCCTGTAAGTTTTGATACATCGGATTCTCATTTTTTAATTTTGTTTTTATTATTTGATGTATTCAATTTTCATTTACTTCATTAAAACATGTTTAGCATTCTCTCATGACCACTTTTTTTCTTTAGTCGTGCGCTTAGTTCCCAAGTACCTGGGGATTTCCCACTCAGCTTCTGTCACTGCTCTGGCTTAGCTCTGTCTTGCTCTGAGAGGAGATTACATGTGGCTTCAGTGCCGATCCAGGAGCAGCTGAAGTGAGCACAGATCTCTTTTCTTTATACCCTGGCCTCCGGCATTTTGTTACAGCAACAGAAGGTAGGCTAAGACTTCATGAGCATGTCTTCCCGGGGCTAGTGGGCAGGGGTGAGGAAAGGACCCCCAGCAGGTCCACAGGCCCAGCACCCTCAGTCAGACTTGTGCCACCTGGTCTCTGTCGCCAGGAGCTGCTCTCCGCTGCAGTACTTGGGCTGTCTTGTTGCAGTATCCTGCGTGCCCTGGACGTCACTGCCCTGTGGAGCTCGGGGTGTCCCTGGTCCCCAGGTGTGCTTGTCTGGTTGCTGTGTGGCATTTTCCTCTGAACAAACAGCCGTCGTATTTGTCTGAGACTAAGATCTCACCTGTTGATTGCTGATGTTTCCTCGGAGACAGAGGGGGCGGGGAGGGGCTAGCACGCACGTGCCCATGCATATGACCTGCACACGCGCCCTCGCATGCACCTGCACATGCGCCTTCACAGACACCCAGGCCTCGGTCTCCCGAGCTTGGGATGTCTGTGCTCTGCTAGCTGCACAGTCCTCTCGACCTCAGCAGCAGCTGTCCCCACACAGCCCTGTACTTCCCAGGGCGCGGGCAGCCGGGGCGCCCGGGGCTTCCTCGCATTCGCACAGGACACAGCCGTCGCTTTGGAGCCTCAGGAATCTGCCTCTGAGCTCTCTAGGGAAGATGGGCAAGGGCCAGCTGGGGTCCTGCTGTGTTAGTCTCCTTCCCCAAGCTAGGGCTGGAGACAGGCTTTGTCATTGTGGGGCTGGGGTGGGAGAGTCGTCCTCAGAAGGCGAGGGAAGTAGGCAGGGGCCTGCACAGCTCATTGCCAGGGAGACCAGGAGCCTGGGCCAGACGCTGCTGCTGCTGCTGCTGCTGCTGCTTGCGTCCAGCTTAATGGCATCTGCCAAGGCACACTGCTCCAGGGCCCTAGTGTGGGGCTCTGAATCCAAAGCCACGTCCCCAGGAGGAATGTCCAGGGTCTGCCCGGCCCCGGGGAGGTGCCCCACAGCCTCTCGGCCCCTCTCTCAATCCACGAGCCCTGCTCCCACTCCCCTGTTTGCAGCAGGTGGGTGCAGGCGGGGCATCTGCTCCCTGGGGGCCTCCTGGTCTCCTCTGACTTGAGGCGCGCCTGCTGCCCCGGGCGGTGTTTGTCTGAACCTGACTGCATGGGTGGACACAGCAGCGGAGGACGCGCCTGGCACCGGCTGCAGGAGCAGCTGGGTGTTGCTGGATGCCGGCGGGTGTGGCTGTGGGTGCCCGCGAGTGGCTGGGCACGTGTCTCCAAGCCTGTGCATGCCCGTGGGTGGTGCGTTGGGTAACGCATACCTGTGTGTGTGTGTGTGTGTGTGTGCCCATGTGACTGCTGTGGCTGTGTAGGACTGTGTGCCACACAGGACTGTCCGCCCCTGGCACGGGGCCTGTCTTCACAGTGGACGGCGTGTGTCTCCACCTCCGCAGTCCACACTGGGTGAGAGGCTGGGGTAAGCGCACTCACGCTTGTCTCTGATGCCCTGTTTGTTAGAAGGTGGCAGCAGTTTGATAAAAAAAAAGAGAAAGGATGGCATACAGGGACCTGGCAGCTGAGATGGGCGCCCCTCCATCCAGCCCCCCTGCTAGCCGGGAACTGGTCACCCTGAGCCTTGTGAGAGAAGCACCCTCCAGTCTACAAGGCATTTCCCAAGCATGGCGTGTCCCCTCTAGGGTCGTCCACAAAGCCACCTGCCAGGCAGTGCCAGGCATCTGCTGGGCTACTGCAATCTGACTCGTTGGAGGAGGGGGGATCCCGCGGGGCTCATGGCTCCAGAGACAGATGCAGGGTCTGCAGCCTCTGCCTTCCCAAGGTCCCTGTATGTAGGCCCCTCACTGCCTGTGTATGGGCAAGTGCCTCTGGGAGGGACGGAGCACAGAAGGAGGGTGAGGACAAGTGGCCTGGTGGGGGTATCTGGGAATGGGAGACGGGGAAACATGTGGGAAGAGGGTCAGTTAGGGTTCACTTGGGCTGTGGTGTAACATGCAAGGGCTCTGTGGTTGACCAGTGCCGGCTCTTCAGACATAGACCGGGAGGAACAGGAGTGGGCTGGGGGGATTCTGTCTGTGACACTTTCAAAGGCCGGGGTTCTGGAAGCACGGAGGAGATTCATGCAGACACCAATGCTCACCATGGTCACTGGGGCTTCCCAGGGGAGACAGGAGGATGAGTAGAACAATGGTGTGTGGTGGGCATAGCCCATGTCCGTGACTTTCCTAAGGGTGGACTTGGGCCATAGTTCCTCAGGAACAGCTGATGAGAAGTTTCATCATTAGTTACAGGTGTTGACTTGACGCTTGAAGGTTCCAGCTCTGGCCATATTTGTAAAGAATCAATGGTTACTAAAAAAAAAAAAAAAAATCAGTGGTTGAGTTCAGTCCCAAGCAAACCTGCAAGAGATTGTCTAGTTGATGGGGAGGTTCAGCCCATGGTGGGTGGGACTAACCCCTGGGCAGGCAGATAAGATGGAGGGAGATGGCTAATGAAATTGGCATCTTTTGGTATACTCAGCCAGACATGCTGGCCTGGCAAATGAGGATCGTCCCTCCTGTGCTCTGGACATGGTGTGGCCAGTTCCCTCGGCCCTGGTGTTGGTGTGGACACTTCTGCCAAGCTGGACAAGGAGCCATAACCAAGAATTGTAACAAAACTCCTTGTTTCCTTAAGGAATTTGGTCATGAATTTATTGGCAACATGCAGAGAAAATGCGGCAAGGAGCGTGGGGAGGTGTGCTGGGGGGGCAGAGCAGCATGGGGAGAGGTGCTGGTGGGAGGGGCAGAGCAGTGTGGGGAGGTGTGGTGGTGTGGGGGCAGGGCAGTGTGGGGAGGTGGGCGGCATGGAGGCAGAGCAGCTTGGTGGAGTGCGGGGAGATGGTAAGAGTTAGCTGGTAAGCCATGGTGCCACCCTGAGAGCTAGCGCCTAGAGAAGGGTCAGGCAGAAAGCTGTGCCACCATAAATGGGGGCAGCTGACCTCTGGGGTCAAGACCTGGGAGGACAGCAGGTAGCATGAACCAGTTCAGCCAGCAGGAATCCGTGGCAGCGACTTCACGGCCTCATGGGAGAGGCCCAGGGAGGCCCAGCCAGAGGATGGGATGGAATGGCACCCTGTCCGGGCACCTTGCCGGGAGCACTCTAAGGGTGCTGGGATACATCTGACCTTGGTCAGCAGGGAGAAGGCAGAGACGACGGGGATGGAGCAGGCATGTCCTGGTGCTCTGAAGACGTTAGGGACCGGAGGGCGGAGGGTGGTGGACCACCTGCGGTCTCTGGGGCAGGGAGCATGGAGCATGCTCCGAAGCCTGAGAGCCCCTGAAAGAAACACAGAAAGAACGGGGACCTTCAAGGCTGGCAGCTAAGCCAGGCGGCCAGTGCGTGGCCAGGTCACGGCCAGGCACAGCCTGGCGGTGCCCTGCGGTCCCCTCTCTTCCTGGCTCTCACTGCTCCTTGCCAAGTGTGACATTCCCACAGCACAGGACTGGCTGGTTTTGAAAGCTCTGGGCCATGGCTCAGGGGGATACTGCTCAAGCCTGGGGACCCGAGTTCAAGCCCTGAGGTCCACGGTGGAGAGAACTGACCGCTGACAGGTGCCCTCTGACCTCCACACGTCCTGGCAACGCCTGGTCCTCTTCTGGCCCAGGGGCTTGACTGCACAACAATGTCTTTTAAGTCTCGCTTCTCTCTGAGCACTTGCCAGAGCTTCAGCCTGGATGTAGTATGCCATTCATTTTTGTGTTTCTTGCTGGAATTACAGAGGTGTGCCACCCCGTGCCCGTCTCAGACGTCAGTTTGTGCCCCTAGGGCTGAGGGACCACCTCGGGGTCCTGCTTCTTGGTTCCTGGGAGTGGGTGCTCCCCCTACTGGCCTTCGTGAGCATTGCCGTGTGAGCTGGGTGGGCAGGTGCCTCTTGTATCCTCGCTGTTGCCTCCTGTGGGCTGGCAATGCCAGCCCGTCGGCCAGAGTAGCTGCCCCACGCTGTATGCCTGTCAGCCCCATGTTGGAGCCTCATGCTGGGATGTGTCCACTCCCGCCCCCTGGGTAAGGAGAGGCCAACATGCGGTCAGGTCTCAAGAGTTCTGAAGCAGCTTGGTCTGCTGTGCTGGACAGAGCGCCCAGTGCGCTAGCCGCTGGTCGTGGTGTTCTCTCCGTCTGCACGGGGACAAGTCCTGTGTACTCTTGGTCACACGCGGCTCCATGCACACAGCAGCACCCCAAGGGACTGCCATGCCGGGCTGGCTTCAGGCTGGGCCGACCTCGCGGTTTAACTATTAACAGGCGAGGCTGCTGTGGGGCTGCGGACAATGGGCTGTTTGTGGGGAGGTGCGGGAAGGCACCGATCCCTGGCACAGTCATCAAAGCCCACGATTAAGTCTATTAGGGATTTGTACAAACAGAGACAGGTGCAAAGGCCTGGCCAGCTGTGGGACAGGACACTCAGGTGGCCACGGGCTGCCCCGGGCTGGCTGGGCCCTTCCTTCCAGAAGCCTCTGCCAGAGCCCAGCCGTCCACCTATGCTCAGGGGCCCGAGGGCTGGGAATGTCAGGCGGAAAGTCCACCAGTCACCCCCAGTCTGCACGGATCCTGCTGGAGGACAGGCCGGGAGCTGGGGGTTCTGTCCGTGACTCTGTGGGACAGACCTCTGGGTGGGCTCTGTTGAGGAGGAAGCCTCGGGGAGGGGGTGTTACCAGGCGCTGGGGCTCTACCCCCCTTGGTGACTTGCTTTACCGCTGCCAGAGTAGCAGGGGGCCCGCCTGGGTGCCACGGGCCTGCGCTCGGATGGGCATCTATCAACCGGATGAGTGAGGTGGGACCAGCCTGGGGAATTCTGTTCCCGAGGTCAGAGCAACATCAAAACCGCTAGATAACCATCCCAGCTGTGTGTGGACAGAATGGACCCATACTCTGCTGGACCGACTGACAGGTGGGTCTGGCCCGCGTGGAACCTCAGGCCAACACAGTGTGGGCTGGCTCACACGTGGCTTTCCAGGACCAGAAGATACGGGCAGTGTGCAGGGACACAGAGATTGGACTGGATAGATGGACACGCTGGGCGCAGGGGGCTGGTCTGAGAAAGAGCAGGGAGAGCCGGGTCCTTCAGACCCTGAGCTCGGAGATGACGTCATTGCTGCTTTGGTCAGAAGTGAAGGACGGATTGCCTTCAGAGTAGACCTGTCTGAGGGGCCTTGGAGCTGGGCACACAGCGGGCATGAAAAGCACCAGAGGCCACACTGGACAGAACAAGGACCTGCTGACCCAGCTACCTACCCTCTGCTGGGCGGCTCACCAGGGGATGCGAAAGCTGCAGCTGGAAGGGAGTGGGATGGATGGGGGAGGGGGGCACAGGAACCATGGAGGCCAGAGTGCAGCGTCCCCATCCCGGCGAGTGGTGGCTTCTCTCCAGCAGAGCAACCTCAGCCTCTCACCCAGACCCCCCCCTGCTGACTCTGGAGTCTCCCTTACCCACAGCAGAAATGGAAGAATGGACCAGCAAGATGGCGCAGAGGTTAAGGGACTTGCACACAAACCTGGCGACCCGAGTTCAAGCCCCAGAGGCCCGCGTGCTGGAAGAAGAGAACTGGCTTCTGAAAGCTGTCTTCTGACCTCCACCTGCGCACATGACATGTGTTCTCTCGCTCTCTGATATATTATTATTGTCATCAATTATTACTGTTATTGTTATGATTAGGGGGTGCAGAATGTGTGGCGTGGGGCTGTCCTGACGTGCCGGGGATGCTGGGTGCCTGTCACAGGCTTGGGCTGTGTTCTGGGCCTTTCCCAGTGTGCGTGGCGTCAGCATGGAGTGCGCTTCGGTCCCCAGGTGTGTAAGTGCCCAACTCGTGTCTGCCTCCCGGGACAGGATTGGAGAGGCTGGGATTTGATCCTCGGTAGTGGAGACTGACTGGCAAAGGGAGAGGAGGGTGCTGGCGGAAGGAGGGCAGACCCAGCCGGGGTACCAGAGAGAGAGAGGCTGGTGCTGGAGGCTAGTGGCCTGGGGAGTCCTAGCTCAGCTCTGTCCCGTGTTCACGCTAGCTGTCCGCCCTTCCGGGGCACTCAGCTCTCCCAGGGGGCCCGGGCATCCAACTCAGCTTCTCAACAAAGGGCTTGGTGGAGGGAGGGGTCTCCAGTGCTGTGTCCTGGATGAGGTCCCACCCACCCTGGAGTCTCCCCGCCTGCTCAGGCCCCTGGCTTGTCTGTGTCTGCTCCTCTGTCTCCCTCCCGGCTCAGATGCCCAGCTCTGAAGCACTGTCCCCCACCCCCTCCCATATCCCCTCCCCTACTCTTCCCCTTCCCTGTCCTGTGGGTCTGCTGCCTCTCTCCTCTCTGGGCCTGCTCTGCCTCCACGGGCTTTGGCCCGGCCTCGAACTGCTCACAGCTGTCCTTGCAGCTTCCCCGACCCCCCTCACCGCCCTCTGCTGCCCCCGAGCGGCTGCTGACCTTGCTGGGAGGAGGCCCGGCCCGGAGGGGCACAGCTCGCCATGGACAGGCTGAGGCAGGCAGGGGCAGCCGGCTCCATATCACCCCAGGTCAGCCCCAGGGTGGGTCGTTTCTGGAATGTGGAGCCTGAGCGGCTGCCAGCACCCTCTTGGGACCGCTCACAGGGCCAGTGGGGGTGACCCCAGCCACTAACCTGCTGTCAGGACAAGTCCTGAAAGCGCCCCAGGGGTGCTGTAAAGCAGGGAGACCTGTCCCCAGACTTGGGGCTCCTGCACTCCTGGAAGCACCTGCACCTCAGGCCAGGCAGGTCTCGATTCCCCAAGATTCCTGAGGGACTGGCCGCAGCTCTCCCTGGACTCTAGGCTGTGGCTTGGCTGGCCTGCCATCTTGAGGGCTGTGGGAACTCCCTGGAGGGCAAACGCATACCCTCTCGGGCCTGGGCACTGACCATGGGGGTCATGTGTACTCCCTAGGTCTGGCCACTGAGTAGACCCAGCCCAGGATCTAGAGGACTTAGAACTGCATGTGGGGGTCTGGAGACTTGGCGTCTTCCTGCTTTTCCTTTGGATCTGTGTGGGTAGGAGGCAGGCTGAAGTGCATGAGGGTCTCCTCCCCCCATCGATCCCTCAGCTCCTCTCTGTCCTGCTTTTCTACCCTTCTCCCAGACAGACAGACAGACAGACGCACGCATGCGCGCACGCATGCGCAGGCGCTACTGCCTCGGGTCCTATGCGCTGTTCCTCCCTGTGTAGGGCGACACCTGATTCAGACATTCTCAGATAGGAAGGTAGGGAACTGGGGGACTGGGGGACTGGGGGGCTCAGATGTTGGGAGGAGGGGAGGCTGAGACTAGGGGCGCTGGGACCTGGGCACTCGAAGGATGGCTAGGAGGTGGAGCGCGAGCTGAGCAGCTAGCAGGGTGTGGGCTGAGGTGGGGTACCACCCCAGACGCCAATTAGTGATTCGTCACCTGCTGCTCTGGAGAAGCAGAAAGTAGGCAGCCCGCAGGGTTCCCCCTGCCCCACCCGTGAGCCAGGGCCTCCTTCCTGCAGGAGGAAGGGGATCCTTCCTTTACTGTTACACCCACCAGACAGCCCCCTCTGGACCGCCACCTCGGGGCTGCTGCATAGATGCCTCGGATGCTCTCGCCCCAGGAGGAGTTGTATTAGTCATTCCAGAATGAGCTTGGGGCACGGTGGGCCTCCTGGGCTGCGGCCGGAGGGTGACACGCAGGGAGGAAGCAGGAGCTTGCACCAGGCAGGATGGGTTCTAAGATGCCCCCTGGGGCATCTCCAAGGGGCACGTGGATGTTACCAGCACCTGACCTCAGGCCTTGGGCTCCTGCCGAGGGCCGTGAAGAGGAGGCTCAGACCAGAGGCTGACCACAGGGGGGCCCCAGCAAGGCGGTTCCCCAAGATGCTTCCTGTGGAGTCCTTCCTCATGCTGTTGGGGATGGCGGGCCTGGGTCACAGGCCCCAGCAGCCCGCTCCTCATGGTGGCCAGAGGAAGCCATAGGCAGGAGCCCAAAGCTCTGGTCCATACCCACCCTAGGGTGAGGCTTTCCAGGTAGGGGTGAAGCCACGCAGATCCTCTAGGGGTTACCCCTTCTCTACAGCTGCTCTTCAGGGGCTGGCTTGGGACTCCAGTAGACTGAAATAAGTAGGGGTGCTGCTCAGACAGTGACTCCTATCCCAGCCTGGAGAGGGCCGTAAGGGTTAGCTAGGTGCCCACAGTCTCCCAGAACCCCTGAAATTAAGTCACCCCTAATCCCAATTGCTGGCCTTGCGGTGAGGAGACATCTGGTGTCCATGGGAAGAGAGACCCAGGGGCAGAACCAACCTCTAGGCCTTCCCAGGAGGCCCACGGTTCAACCTCAGAGCAGGGCCCCCACCGGCCCCACGGCAGACCGGGACTCTCTGGGCTCACCCCAACCACTCCCTCTAGGTTGGAGTTCTGGGTGGCTCCCCAGCTTGTCTGGGCCGCCTGCCACTCCTGGGGTGCGGCCCTTTGATGTTCCCAACTCCTGGTGGTTAGGTGCGGCCTGCGGCTTCCTGGGCCCTTTGAAGGTCTGCTGGCAGCTTGTGAGCTGGCGCCCACCTTCAAGCTCTCTGGGCATCGCTGGGCAGTGGGCAGCCCACAGGCCTCCTTGAGTCCAGCCTGCTCAAGGCCAGGATCTTGGGACCAGTGTCATGCCTGTGGATAAATACCCCAGGAATTCCATGTCTGAGAACAGCCAAGACTGTGATCTGTAGCAGTGTCCCCTGTGTGTGAATGGGGGCCACGGTGTCCCCCATAGGTAGAGGGCACTGTGTAGAGAGTAATTCCTATCCTAGGTAGCTGCCCAAGTCTCGCCGACCTGATTGATACCCTGTCTTTAGCGGAAATGGAAGCAGGGGCCCCTGGGGCCCCTGGGCAGGGCAGATGGAGAAATGGGGGAGACAGGAAGTTTGCATGGGCCAGCGTTTTAGGGTGCTGTCTCTACCCCATGCTGGTTCACAGTCTCAGACCCCCCCACCCAGGAGAACAGGAAACAGGACTAGGAGGGCCCCTAATCAGAGTCGCCCCCCACCACCCCACCCACTGGGGCTGATGAGGACAGGGCCATAAAGCTGCCTGTCCCCAGAACGGAGGGGATAAAAGCTCACGCCAATAAAATGGGGCACGCATCAAAGCGGACTTATCTCTTGGTTTTGCTATAAAACCCAAGAATCAAAAGAGCAGGCGGCCCCTTTATGGTTCAAGGCTAAAGGCTTCTGTGCCAGGGTGGCCCGGCCAGCCCACTGCCCACCCAGGCGCCAAGCTGCAGGCTTGGGCATGAGGACTTGGGGGTGGCCTGCTGGTACGGTGGGCTCCAGTGCCCTTTGGGGTGGTCTCCACAAGGTTGGGGACCCTCTGCCCTACAGCCTTCTGAGTCCAGGCTAGGCCAATGGGCCTGGTCACCCGTCGCATTGATGGCTTTGAGAGCAGTCGCGGGCCATGCCGATGATCCCAAGCACTTCTGGATTTGGCTGCACCCTCTGGTCTCCTCAGGAACCCCCTTCTGGTTCCCTGGCCCATTTCACCCTTCTGGACCCAAAGGGAGGCGTGGCTCTGGGATCCTGTCTGCCCCAGCACCTTAAGGCTCAGAGCGCAGTGTGTGTGGGTGGGCCACAGGGCTGACCCAGCGTGGGTCCCAGGGGTCCCGTGGGTGGCAGATAGGAAGGGAATGTTGGCTCCTGGGATCATCAGCTGACTGCCGAGAGCCTGAGACCCATGTCAGAGATCCTCGGCCCCAGGGGAGGAGTGCAGGTTCAGTGCGGCACCTGATGCACAGGGGCTCAGACGCCCCCACAAAGTCCCAGCTGGAATGAGTCCTACTGGAGCTCTTGCTACTAGGGCCCCTCCCCAAACACCCAGGGGACCCCAACGCACACACACCCAGGCGGTCTCTGCGCACTTTACACACACCCAGGCGGTCTCTGCGCACTTCCTGAGCATGCCTCGCCTCTCTGCTATCACACTTCAGCCCAAGGCTCCAGCCAACCCACTAGTGCCCTCCCAGACAGCAGAGAAGCCCACGCACTCTGAGGACCCAGGGGAGGGAGGGCTTTGAAGAGGGTCTCCAGCAACCCACGTCCCTGCGCCCACTTCTTCACCCTGCCCCTAGTGTGTGGCCTGGCCCTGCCAGGTGGCTCCAACAGATGGGCCAGGATGAAGCAGGTGGGTAGTCATCCAAAGGGCCTGGGTGGCCATGAATGCGGGACCTGACCTTGAGCTGCTAGTGCAGGCAGTGAGCATTTTAGGGGTTGCTCTCCTCTCAGATTAGAGCCTGATGGGCCCCAAGGCAGAGCAGGCAGTAAGAGACAATGTGGTCCCGACTCATGGGAAGACTTGAAGAGGACAGGAGCAGGGCCAGAGACTGCCCCCCAACAGAAGTATCAAGAAGAGGTGACCTTTCAGCTAGGTCAGGAGATAACTGAACACAGACAAGCACAGGCGCCCAGCATTCCAGGTAGAGAGTCTCCACCACGTTGGAGGAGTGTGTTGAAGAGCTTGTGCATCCAGCTGCTCACCCATCCATCCATCATCCACTCAAACACATCATCCAACCTGTCACCCACCCACCTACCCATCTATCCAACCATATCTCCATCCACTATCTATCTGCCCATTAACACCCCCCAGCCAGCTACCCACTTATATACCATTTTCCCACCCACCTACCATCTCTCTATCCATCTACCAATATGTCCATTCATCTATACATCCACTCATCTATTCATCTACCCCTACATACATAGCCAGCCATCCATCCATCCATCCATCCATCCATCCACCTATCATCCACCCATTCAACAACCATTATCCATCATTCGTCCTCCACCATCCATCCATCTATCCATTCATCATCATTCCATCCATCATCCACCCTTCATCATCCAACCACTCATCTATCATCCATCCATCATTAATCCACCAATAATCCTCCATCATCCATCCAAAACCATCCACGAATCCGTCAAGCCTGTGCACTCATGCATGCGTACACACATACCTTCCGAAATAAGCAGTCTGGGAGGCAGGGGAGGGAAGACTGATTGCAGTCAATGGCATCACGCTGTTTGCCCCAGGAGGACAATCCTGGGGGGCCAAGAGGGCTCGGAGCAGCCTGAAGTGGGGAGGCCCGGAGTGGCAGTCTCTCTACTCCTCCAGTCCTCAGTTGGTCACTGGTCACGGGGAAAACCGACGTCTGGAACACCAGAGACTGTTGGAAAACACTCACCGCTCTGATGCACAGGCACGCCCAGAGAGCGGTGGAAAGTCGGATTCGATGAGCTCCTCTTGGCTCCCCATTTTTATTCCTCCTTTGACTTAGGCGTGTGCCACTTTATTCAAAATTCAACCAGTCGCACCATTCAGAAAATGCATATGTTCATTGTTACAATTCATGGCACGCATCATATGTTCACACTGATAAGTTTACAAGCTCTGAGTTCACACTCAGGTTGCTATGGTTACAATCAAATGCAAAGGCACTTCACACACCAATGTGCTTATCACTGCAAGCTTCACAGCACAAGTTTCTAGCAAGCTTTTAGCAAGTTTCTCAGCACACACAAGTTTACTTGTCTACTTCAACTTCTCTGTCCCTATGCTATACTCTCCCTGCACACTCCACGGTCACAACCGTTTTGTCCACATTCTAGGCACTTACATTTTTGTGTGGTGTCTGGCTCCACATTTTCCCTCTGCTCACCACACTATTGTAGGGTACACTCAAGCTCCATTATCCATCCAAAACCATCCGTCAAACCATCATCAATCATCCATCCATCCATCATTCATAATGCATCATACATCCATCACTCATCTACCTACCCATATGTCCATCTATTCATCCATCTGCCCACTCATCCATCATTCATCATCTATCCATCATCCATCCATCATCCATCTACCAACCCATCGTCTATTATCCATCCATCATCCACCCATCCTCCATCATCCATCCATCCATCATTCATCATCCATGCACCATGCATAATCCACCCATTGATCCATCCATTATCTACCATCCATCCATCCATCTATCCATCCACTATTCATTCTCCATCATTCATCATCCATCCATTCATAAGTCCATCCATCTCTCCATCAATTCACCCATCCATCCATCATTCATCATTCCCCCATTATTGTTCATCCATCCATGCTCCATTATCCATCATCCATCCATCCACCCATCCATCATCAACCATCATCTATCCATCCATCAACCATCATCTATCCATCCACCCATCCATCCACACATGCATCCATTTATCCATTACTTATAATCCATCCATCAAACCTCTATCATCTATCTGTCCACCTATTGTCCACTCAACCATTCAACCATTCACCCATAATTAATCATCCATTCATCCATCCTCTATCCATCATCCATCAATCATCCATCTATCACCTCTCCATTTATCTATACATCCACCTATTGATACCTCTATACATCCTTCCATCCATCCATCCATCCATCCATTCATCCATCCATCCATTCATCCACCCATCCACCCATCCATTCATCCATCCATCCATCTATCATCATCCTTGTGTCTGTCCATCCAATAATTACCCATCTGTTCACCCATCCATCATCAATCTATTCATCACTCATCCATCATCCACCTATCTATCCAACCATCAGTCCATCATCATCTGCTCATCCATCCATTTATCCACCCATCTTCTATCCATCACCCATCCAGCCATATATATATATATATATATATATATATATATATATATATACATTGTATATCATGCATCATCCATCATCTACCCATACATCATCCATCCATCCATTTATCTATCTATCATCCATCCACCATCCATCTATCCACCCATCAACCATTCATTCATCCATCCTCTATCATTCCTCATCCATCATCCATGTACCCATCATCCTTCCAGCCATCATGCATCCATCCGTCATCCCTCATCATCCATCTATCCATTTGTCCATTCATTTTCCATCATCCTTCACCTACCTATTCATTCACCACTTCATCATCCATCATCTATCCACCCACCCATCCATCCATCTATCCATCCATCATCCATCTGTATGTTCATCCATCAATCCAAAATCCATCCATCTATCATACTTCCAACATCCAATTGTCTATTCACCCATCCATCCTACCATCATCCATTTATCATCATCTATCAATCAAGTCTTCATTATCCATGATCCATCTGTTCGTCCATCCACCATCTATTAGATTATCCTTCATTAATACACCTATAATCTGTCAATCATCCATCCATCCATCCATCCATCATCCATCTATATATCTATTCATCATTCATCCATCCACCCATCCATTCATCATCCATCCATCAATTTTCCATCAACCATTATCCTTCTCTCTGTCCTTCCATCCATAGATCCATCCATCTATCTATCCATCATCCATCCACCCATCCGTTCCATCATCCATCCATCAATCTTCCATCAATTGTCATCCTTCCATCTGTCCTTCCATCCATAGATCCATCCATCATCCATCTATCTCTCCATCTATCCATCATCATCTGTATTAGTTAGGGTTCTCTAGAGTCACAGAATTCACAGAATGAATATGTATATATATATAGGAAATTTATTGAGTTGGCTTACAGATATGGCTGAGGTAGTCCAGCGAAGGCTGCCAGTAGCCAAGGTAGTTCCAACAATGGCTGCCAATAGCTAGCTGCTCAGTTTGGTAGTCAAGTGGGTGATGGCTGAAGGCTGGAGAACTCCTAGAGTCTCTTAGTCTAGTCGAAGGCTAGAAGGTCGAAGAAACCAGGCGGCCAGCAGGAAGAACGATTCCTAGCACAGCAGCAAGAAGGCATCCGTTCTCCTTAGTGGCTCCTTTTTATATGATGCAGTATTGGGAGAATCCTTTGAGAGCTTTGGAGCTGTGATAGGATCTGGGGTGTGTAATCTTTTCAAGTAGTCTCAGTTGATCCTTTCCAGAGGTGGTCTCAGCCCAGCTTAGTTAATACTGGGTGTGTCAAGTTGACACCCAGGCTTAACTATCACAAGTCCATCCGTTGTCAACTTGACACCAAATTATATTTCCTTAGGCCATTAAAAAATCTCCAAATAAAAACAGTAAGATTCATAGTTCCGCCTAACATAATACAGCTATCCACGTACAACCGCACATGCATTATTTTTTCCAAGATCAATGACAATGCTTAGTCTTAGTGTCCCATAACACAATATTATAACATAGATTACAAGCATTTCATCTCATAACCAGTTACAGTTATATTACATTACATCAAATATCTTCTTAGAGTATGTGCCCATGCCAATCTATTCTTGCATGTCTAGATCCAGAGCACTCATGGCAATTATAATCCTCGTTTCTTTAACTGGTTTGGGCTTACTCCTAACTATTGCTGTGAGAGAGCATCCAAAGTCAATCAACTTAGGGAGAAAGCAGTTTATTCAGCTTACAGTTCCAGAGGGAAGGTACAGTCTTTCAAAGCAGAGGCGGCATGGCTGGCTGGCCAACTAGAGGAGGCTGAAGTCACCGCCGACATCTTAGAACTGAAGCTGCAGACTGCTTGCAGCTAAGGAGACTTCTGGAGTGTAGGGTGGATTAATCCCCTCAAGGCCCATCCTTGTGACTGCTTTCCTCCAGCAAGGCTCCACCTCTCAAGGCGCCATGACCTTGCCCAAACACATATACTGTGGGAGACGCAGTTCAAACCATGACATTCCACCCCTGGCCCCCCACAGGCTCTTTGCTATTTCATCATGCAAACCATATTCAGTCCAACTTTAAAAGTCCTCATAGACTACATCAGTAGTCCCAAAGTCCAAAAGTCAAAGTCCAAAGGTTCCTGTAAAATCAAAAAGACACTTGCTACTTTCAACATACAAGGCACAGAGTAAACATTCCCATTCCAAAAGAAGGAATGCGTCATCATCCCAGGAAAGATCGGTCCATACAAGTCTGAAAACCAGCAAGACAACGTCAGATCTTGTAGCTTCCCAAGTCAACAGTAGTGAAACCTCTCCTTGAAATCATCTCATTCCAAAGCCTTTGGTTCCACCCTCGTCCAATTGAGTCTCAATAACAGGTGCTCTCTTGAGCTGACTCCTCCCAGGGTTACAGTCTGTCCTTGGCAAGGTCCCCACATTGTCTCTGGCATCCTCTACTACATCTTACATTCTCAATGGCAACCAAGCTTTAACTCCCCACAAAAAGCTGCACCCTCTCTGGGCCACTATAAACTGGCGCTTCTTTGACTCATGATGCCTGATTTGCAATTTTTGAAATATGGAGGAGGACTCCACAATCTCCTCCGTTTGCATCACATGAATGCCTAAACTCAGTAATCAGTGACGCTTTGTCCAAGATATTGGCCCCTTTTGATCAAGTCTGATTGTGATGCTGGCCATGTCTTTCACTCCTGGCTTTGTACAGAGAAACAACTCTTGTCTTTGGAAACTGCACCTTTAGCTCAGTTCTTCTGAAATG